>JAAEAF010002926.1:0-235073 GCA_011037195.1 Triatoma infestans | reverse complement strand
GTCAGATCCCATGTTGATACACAAACGGAATGTCGAGCATGAACTTTGCTGCGATTTGTTTAAATTTATTAGCGGTTATCTAAACTTTACAGGCATATATCTAGAAGAGAACTGAGAAACGTCTTGTAGAGAAAGTATGGTGCAGGAAGGTATTTATTTAAAAAGAATAATTTGTTCATAATCTTAAGGAGCTGATGGAAACACCTATTATCATTTCAATTGAAACCGAAGTGACAGTTTAGAAGCAAACTTAAAGCTTTCCGAGCTCACTCCTTCCCCCACTCAAAATATTGTTTCAAATATAAGTGATCGTATATGATAGAATGCAAAGGTTTTTTAAAAAAATTCGTTTCCGCGGAAAAAATTGCCAAAAACTGGAACAAAAGAAAATTCAATTGCACATTTCAAGTTGACGGATTTGAACCGAAATGTTCATGTCAGAAATCCCATTGTATTTGTTAAAGGAATATAAAGTTTGAGCTTGTTGCGATGTCTAGTTATTTTTAGTTATTACATACACACCTGCAACTCGGACATAAATCCGTGGGGCACGGGAAAATATTCGGGCAATTAGGAAAAATCCCACAGTTATAATGTAGCTGATCTAATGAACCCGAGGTTCTCTTTGAATCAAAATTCACGGTGACAATTTCATATGTGGACGCTAACTACCATACTGGCCCAATCGCGAGTAAAAACGTAATCGTAGTACACACTGATGGCCCCAGGACCTGTGCCGGTTTCGTGGCTGGCGTGCATATTAGGCGCGCTGGCATGGGCATCGTCATATCTCTTGGCAGCATCCCAACATTCTTTCAGGCTGAAATCTTCGTCATTTTAAGTTGTGCCCAATATCTTAGGGATAAGGGCGTAACGAGCAGAAGAATTATGATCTTCTCTCATAGTCACGCCGCACTAAACGCTTTAGAGGCGAACTGCTTCAGGTCGAGGATTGTTAAGGAATGCCGCAAACTGTTAGAATCTCTGGCAAGCCATAATAACCTTCGGCTAGGCTGCGTGCCGGGATACAAAGCCATTCAAGGTAACGAAGAGGCAAAGGAGGGCGCCTCACGAACGTTCAATGGTCCGGAGGCTTTCTGCGGCATCTCGTTCAGAACTCCTTTGGAGACATTGAAAAATGGCAAACACGGAAACATACTATATATTGGGAATGACTATATAATGGGAAAATATTGCGGGGCTGAAGCCCTCCTAGATTTTCTTCCCTCAAAGAACCGCACAACCTAAACAAAATAGAGCAGAACCTGCCTTAGCTCCGGCAGAACAAAAATAGAGCTAAGGAGAATTACTGACCTACTTACAGGAAGTTGCCTTCTAAAAAAGTATCTGCACAATATGGGTCTCTCTGCGGACCCACTTTGCAGGAAATGCGGCCAAAAGAGACACCGTGAGTGCCTGCACTATGCTCGCAGACTTTATGCAGACCCCATTAGATATTTCATTCACGCGCACACAGACCTGTAGTTCGAAACATTTATCGTACTCAGGCGACTTGAAAATATTTATTTACGCCGAAAACCCTGTTTAAACAATCTGACACGATTGCTATACATTCTCTAACAATAGAGAAAGTGTAAAAAGAAAATGCAGTGATGCCCAAAAATAAACTAGGATCAGTAGATGTATATTCTGGCGTGAGGTTGAAGGAGAATACCGTGGGTTATTTTCCACCAATCCAAACAGTTCCGCTTGAGTATTTCCGTTTTAAAACCAACAAAGAGATATTTGTTTTGTTTATCTGTCTTTCTCACTAAATCTCTCTCTTCATCTCTATCTTCCTCGCTCTTTCTGTTTAACGTAAAAAAAAGAAAAAGATAGGAAAAAATAAATCTTTACTTTTAATGGCAATGGGTGGAATTTTCAGATAGCTTTGTTTTAAACGTTTCCCTTTTTCTGTCATCCTGTGAGTTTCTGCATGAAAGTCGACTGATGTTGACATTTTCTTATTTTACCTGTATTCAGTTTCCAGAGATGATGATAAAAAAAAAAATTCCACATCTGTTTATCAAAACAATCTATCTCCCGTATGAATTTTTAGTAGCTCTTTCATATATAAAGAACTCTTTTTTCTCTTTGAAAGTAACGTAAATCTTATTAAATAATAATATTAATTTGGTGTAAAATATACAATTTTATTAATCAATTTGCATCAAAACAGGTAGTAAAAAATTCAAGTACCAATTCCGTAAAGACGCAATTCCGGTTAATCGATGTTCTTCAGACTTAGAATTCTATCCATGCTTCTAATGTTTGTTAATATTGTGTAGATGGTAAAAACATACATTGTACTGAATTGGTACTTTAGAGGAAAGTAAAACGCAACTATTTCCTAAAAACTCCCCCCCAAAATATATCAATTTTCTCGGGAAATTGTTTCAAATAAAAGTGATCGGTATTTATGTGCGTAATTAGTACAGGAAGTTTAAAGAAAAATTATTGGAGCGAATTTCGACAAAATTGCGGAAAAGTGAGAAATAAAAAAAAAAAAGTTCAGTAAAGTGGCAATGCAAGACGTTGATGGATCTAGCATCGAAACCTTTGTGTCAGATACGGTGGTAGTATCACTCTTTTATTTCCTGTGAAAACTTCGAAAATTTGTTGTACTATCACAATAATACTTCCTCTTAACCAGGAATTAAAGGTAAAAACATGAATTATTTGTTGTGAGATGATTTACAACAGTTGTAATACGTACCACTAGTGGCACTAGGAGGTAGGTTATATTATATTTATAAAAGGTCGTTGTCACCCGGGCGGGCCGGGCATACCATAATGGCATTCCTAGAATGCCTTTCTACAAACATCAGTGCTGCTCTCTTACTTCAAACACCCGTACAATATTCATATCTTTGGTTATTGTTAGAATGAAATATTGTTTGTGCAAAATATCGTTTGTATTAATTTATGGTTCAAAGAACCACTTTACATTATCGAGAGACAAAGAGAGAGAGAGAGAGAGGGAGAGAGAGAGAGTTTCAGTAACTAAATAATACGAGTACATTGTTTGAACATTACTATAATAACTTCAAATTTATTTAAACTTCTCTTTTTAACTCGCAACTTTCACTTTCTCTTATTCCATAATAAGAGGAAGTATTGCGATCGTGTCAAATTTTCCAAATTTGGTTTTCACCTGAAATACATGTTTTGAGGTCCCCTGAGTACGAAAAAAAATGTTTTTAGCAAATGGTCTGTATACGTGAGTTAACATAATATCTCAAAAATTAAAAATCGCTAGATGCTCAAACCTGATATTCCGTTTAAGAATTGTTACTTACTGCATAAGACACGAAGGTTACGGGCAAAATACATTAATCCGAATTACGACTTTACTGAATTTTTGGCGATTTTCTCGTAAAACGGCGCAATTTTTTTCTTTGAACTTCATATACTATCTACATACCTACATACTATCTACATACCTACATACTATCTACATACCTACATACTAATAATTTTTAAGTTATAATATTTTCCTGGAAAAGTTTATTTTTTCGGGGGGTTCTGGGGGGATTAGATTAAATTGGATTCTGAAGAGGTTGGCTATCCAGGCTACGCCACCGCGAACCCTATGGGTCTATTGTGGCACCCACAAGTTGAAGTTCCCTCTCCAGTCCTGTCTGTTTAATTAGACTTTGGAGGGAGATTGCTGGGTGGTCCTTAAGACCACCAATCAGAACACCCTCTCATGTCCTGACTTTTAATTACACTTTGTAGTCCTGAGATAGACTCTTGGATTAGGCTTGCAGTCGTCAATTTCTGTTCTCCAAGGAGGCGAAACTTCAATCACACAAGCCCCCTCATACTGGCACAGTACGGGCAGTGCTGTCAAAACCTACATAGGCTATCCGTTGACAGGCCCATGCAGTGCATGTACTTATTAAGTGTAAAGTGGCCAGTAAGAATGGCCTTGTTGGAGTAATTCTGCAGTAAGACTAGGCGAATGGCTATGAATAAACATTTTCGCTTGCGGTGGTTGGTTCCGCAGAGCTGGAAAGCATCAGAGACCATTGTCCGTGGTAGCTGCTGCTTGTGGTCATCGACGGTTCGGTGTTCGCATCGTACAGGATGCGTTTTTCAGACAGTGTGACAACAGAGACTTCCACAGAGCAAATTGCAGAGTGTGTAAACTGAATTTGCTCTGTGCAAGTCTCTGTTGTCACACTGTCTGAAAAACGCATCCTGAAGATGGGCGAACGACCGGGTCGATGACCACAAACTGAAACAGGCTACCACGGAAAATGTCTCTGATATTTTCGCTTGCCTTTGGCATGGGGTTTTATCCCACCATTTCTGTGAATGATCGTGCACACATGATGATCTGATGGCCGCACTTCTGGAGGCACCTTGCAACGCCATAGAACGGTTCATGTCTATAGTTCATGTCCCAACAGAACCAGAAAACCTTATTGTAGCTACTAATTTCCTTGAGTATACCCAGGCAATACCAGCCTGGAGCTGACCTCATACGAGCAAATTGCTCGCAAGGCTACCTGTCTATCTGTATAAATGACGGCCCTGGAGTTATATACTCCATGTCATCCTATTTCAGCGGCGCAGGTAATAATTGCAACTAGCTCTGTCTGTAAGTTTATGGCTAGCTTATCTAGGTTCAACGAAATATCACACGCCGGCTCCTACTGCTTGGAGCCATTCGTTTACCACATAGAGTCGCCTAAAATTGGGGGTCCGTTTTCCAGGCCTCTCTGTCCGATATCGGGACTTTGAAGGGTTTTGTGGAAGTCGTAAGCTACGACTCATAACTAAGAAAAAGATCACGATATCCATTCAGAAGGGGGAAGTTTGGAACGGATAGTCTGGGATTTCTCATCTAGTCAAGCTTTTACTTAAAATGCTTTAAACAGTACTGTTCTTTAAATATATTATTAATTCGCATCTAATCTTCAGCAGCTAAATTGTGTTGCTTTCTGCCCTAAAATGATGATACAAATTAAATCATTCCAATTTAAACGAAGTACTTTAAGAGTAACTAAGTGTTTATATGAAATTAAATTTAATTAATTAATGTAGTAAAAAAAAAACAATGAGTGAAATAGTTGCAACATCAATAAAACTGATAGAAATAAGACAAAGATAAACAAACATACATTTAATGTGTTCGTAATAATGAATCACTAAACAACTAAAACATTTGTCTCTTCTCCTTCTTGTTTGTTTCACCAAAACACTACAGGGTATGTTTTAGAATATGTTTAGCAAATATTTCTACTAATGTGTAGTGTGTATGTGTTTGATTTAATACATATATATATATACCAAAAACTCATTACACACACACACACACACACACACACACACACACAAACATACATATAAATACGAAATCTAGGGGCTCTATTTAATGGAATAGCAATTAGCAAACCTTAGATTAATAGTAGGTAGATATACGTATAAATCCAAATCACTAATTGAGGTTTTAACATGTGTGTTTGTCTATGTATATATCTATATATCTATTATTAACGTTCATTAACATTATCTTAATTTCATACCGTATAATGATAGTAATAATCTAATAATACCTCAAATATAGAATATCTTATTATGCATGCATAGATATATTCATCACAAAATGTGTGAGATAAAATTGGCAATTGAATTAGAAAAGAATCTGCTATGAAACACTCACACGACTCTCTCTCACACTCACACACATAACTTTCAAAACAAGGAATTTCCCATGAAAACTCAATGTCGAAAATTTGACACCATCAGCAAAATACTTTCTCATAACTAGGACTAAGAAGAGAAAGTAATATATTAAAGACGTATATAATTAGTTTTTTAAATATTTTATCAAAATTCTGTTGAGTCATTAAAAAAAAAAAAAAATGATGAACATTTTATTAAAAATTAAAAAGTCTTGAAATAAAAAATGACAATGCAAGGAAAATCTTAATTTTCCCATTATTGTCCTTTATAAAAATAAATTAATTATAACAAAATAATCTAGTTGACAATTAATACAAAGGAAAAAGAAAAAAAACGAATAAATAAAAAGAATTAATTCCATGGAAGAGAAAATAATTAATCTTTTATTATAATCTTGTTAAATCTTGAATATTTTTTGTTTCATTAGTTAATAAAAAAAAAAAAAAAATAGAAAAGAAAGTAATTAAGGACATAGAAAATATTAAAAAATAGTAATAATAATTATTATTACTATTTTTTAATATTTTCTAAGTCAATTTAATATATTCTTAAGTCAATTTTTATTTCAATGGTCCAAAAGTAGCATTGCGGCAGTGTACATGTGCACTATCTAGCGGATTCTACTAGATACTATCTCTATTCTCTCATTATCTGATTTCTTATCAGGTTAGTTATGATTTTCTAGGCTTATTATGAATTATGACCTTAATCTGAGTTTTATTTCTCTATTCATACTTCTATTCTAATAAACTTTTTTTCTTTTTTTTTTTTTACCAAAATTACTCCTAGTTTTGGTCACTATTGTTAGCATTACTTTTTTTATCTGCTGTTAGAGGAAGTATTGCGATCTGGCCAGATTTTCGAAATTGAGTTTTCACCGGAAATGCACGTTTTGAGTTTCCCTGAGTAAAAAAAAAAGTGATTTTCAGAACATGGTCTAGGTGTGTGTGTGTTTGTGTAGATGTGTTTGAAAAGAATATCTCAAAAAACGAAAAGTTGCAGGAAGCTCAAACTTGGTATTCTGTTTAGGTACTAACACCGTATGAGATACAAAGATTTCGGGCAAAATCCATCAATCGGAAGTGCCATTTTACTGAGTGGTTTTTTTCAGTTTTTTGCGATTTTCTCGAAAAATGGCTCTAACGATTTTCTTTAAACTTGGTATATCAACTAGACATACAAACAGCTACAACTTTTATTTGTAACATTTCTCCGGGAAAATTCTTTAAGGGCACTTTTGGGGAAGCAGTGGGGTTATGGTTTCCACTAAAGTGCTATTTCAGTTAAGTATTACAAATTTACACAATTCTACCATCTAAATAATATTAATTAGAATTAAATATATTGTCGAAATCATGAGATTGAAGAAAATCATATGCCTGACTGGAAATTCGCCTTACTGAAAGTCATTTTCCGTTTTCTGCTATTTTCTCGAAAACGGCTCCAACGATTTTCTTTAAACTTGTAATACAACTACACATACAATAAGTTACAATTTTTATTTCTAACATTTCTCCGAGAAAATTCTTTAAGGGCACTTTGGGGGAAGGCCTTAGGGTTATGGTTTCCGCTGAAGTGCTATTTTAGTTCAATAATGTGCTAGACAATCCTATGAACTAAATAATATTAATTAGAATTATATAAGTTGCCAAAATTCCCGTTTGAAGAAAATCGGTTGTCCGGAAGTGATCGGACTTTACTGAATAGACTTTCCAGTTTTTTGTGATTTTTTCCCCATAAAAATGCCGACAGTTTTAAACACTAATAAGAATTGTAATTGTAAGTGAGAAAATTTGCCATTTCGCGGTAAGATTAAGTCGTGTGAGTGTTTCATACCAGCTTCTATTTTTTTAAATATAAATTTCCTGATTATTAATGAAAACCATATTATTTTATTTTCATGTTTAGAATTTTTGCTAAAACTAGATTTTTGGTAGCGGTGGGGTTTATCCCAGTAAATATTTTGCTCGGTAACTCAGTTTTAATAATACTTAGACTTTTAGGGTACATAAGTGAAATCTGATTTAATAATAAAAACTCGCAAGTTTGAAAATCTAATTTATTAGTGTTTCTGATTTTTTTTTTGCGAGCGTTGCCAAATTTTTCCAAACGTAATAATTTCTCTTACCACTACTAAGAGAAAGTAAAAGAAAAAAAACGAAAAAGAAAAACGAACTATTTGAAATAACATAAAGTAATTAAGTATCACATATTAATTATTCAATATTTTTTTTTATTTTTCTGACTTTCCCCCTAATTGGTGAAGGTTGCCGCGTACTAAGTCAAGCACCTCCCACGCACTCTCTCTCTCACACACACTAACTCTCTCTGTCCCTCACTGTCCATCTCTCTCACTCTCTGTGTGTCTGTATGACTGTCTGTCTATCTGTCTGTCGGTCTGTCTGTCCCAACCAACCTCCGGTTCCCTCTTGGCGGAACCACCATCTCCCATTTCCCGATCCATCACTCCAAAGCTGCCTTGGCTGTTCCCATCTCCTATTCCTCTGTGTCCTTACGGGGGATTCATTCCCGCACTCATGTTAAGGGTCCACTTCTTCTTCGTCGGATACTCATTCTTTTAACTTAGCCGAACCAGACCAATTTCCTCATCATTTGTCTCTCTCTCTCTCCCCCCCCCCTTCACCGTACCCCACATACTCAAACCACTTCTCACTTCCTCTCTCACCGTCTCATCTATTATCCTGTCCATTCTATTTCTACAAAGATTCAACCTACGCTAGAAATCCATTTCTATCGCTTTTAATTTTTTTTCCTAACTTTTGCGATATAAGGTTTCTGAATATAAAAGAGAATTCCCTAAACTACCTCCAATACAAAAAATATAAAAATCTCCAAAATTACCTAAAATACCTATCTTGACATTAGTCCTAAATATTTAAATTCTGGCTTCCCTCTCATGCCGCTTCCAACCTCCAAACTTCACGATTAATCACCATTAGCTTTTCTTTTTCTAAAGCAACCTTAAAACCTTATCGGATATGAATTATAGCAGTCCAGTTTTATTTTACTTCCCTATTCCATTCATCCAAAGCCATATCTGAATATATTTTAAACAAATCAAGTTTTATATAAATTTGTTTAATAACTTGTTATAAAAATAATGATAATTTCCTAATTTCATTGGGGCGCACTGTTTTGTGTTTGTAGACCTCGAAAAAAAAAAAATTTTTTTTTTGTTCACTTGTTTTATTACAATGAATTCTACTTTCTTTTCATTACATTTCTGGTTTTTTTAATTAGGTTAATAAATGTACAATATGTTACGTAATTTATGCAAGGGGGAAAAAAAGGGGTATTGTGTACAAGGTTGAAGAACAGGCAATTAGCGTATGTATTTAGTGGGGCAAAATAGAAATGGAAAACTTTTTTATTTTTTTTTTAATTAAATTAAATTAACATGATTAATAAGGCAGGAAATAAATTAATTTCATTTTAATTGATGTGAAAGATTCAAACGATTTTTCTCTATTTTATTTCTCAATTCCCAATTGAATTTTCCGAGTATCCTTAATTATCTCAATAGTGCAAGGGTGTAAAGAACTAGCATTTTAGGAACATCACATCAGGTTTTCCTCAAAAATCTCCTTAAAATCATTTTACATCGGAGAAAGATTCAAATAAAAGTGATAAGACTAAAAGGTTGAGAAAAAAAAAAGGTAAGAGAAAATCGTTGTGTAAAGTCTTCACATTAGATTTTTGTTCAAAGAACCTCAGAGTATCTATTTCCGGTGAAAAGTTCAATTTCGAAACTATGACACGATCGCAACACTTACCAGGAATAAGAGAATGTAATATAAGATGTGATTTTCAAGATTTAGAAGAAATAGAAAGAATAATTAACATGTTTATCGATAAACCATGTTCCTACGGTATGAAGTGGAACCGTTTTTTTCCCCCATATTTAGGATTTTGTTTTTGCTATATATATATATGGAAGGGCTGTAGTAAATATGCAAGCATACCAGAGTTTGTACAGGGTATATTCTCTAGAGAATAATACATTAATATTATAACAGATTTTTATGTATTGTCTCCCCCCCCCCCAATCCTCTCCCCCCCCCCAGTATAAATGTTCTTCTTTCCTCCTTTATCCTCGTATCTTGTAGATAAATAAATTTATTTAATTTATCACTGAACTTTATTTTAAATAATTCCTCTAGTATAATTATTATTTTATTATTTAGTCTTATCTTTTTTTTAATGGCCGAGATGAAGTTTTCAAGTGTGTTCATTAAAAATAATTAAACATATAATTGCAACTAGTTTGCATTTTATTGCTACAGCTTTTTTGTTCGCTTTTAGTTTTTTCTTTCTTTTTTGTTCACTGGCTCTTTTTTATTACATTGTTTTTATTAATTTATTTTTGTTTTTTGTGGAGTATTTAATGCGACTTTACTATCTTGTAGGATCTATGGTACCTCCCTATTGTTGCCAAAATGAGAGTACTTTCTGAGATCCAGGGATTTAGGATGGGCATTTTCTTCTGTGTAATAGCCACCAGAGAGAAGAGAGGCTCTCTCTGGTTAACAGAGACTACTCTCTGACTTAGGCAGGCTAGAGTGGGAGAACCTGTGTATATAAGTCAGTGAGAATCTATCAGATTCAACCATCGCATCGTGTCATATCTCTACTCCCACCTTTTATCCTATCAGTTTCATTATAAAGTCCAGTGCAGTTAGTGTAAACTTATAGCTACACTATAACACTGGCTTCATATCTCGTTCATTCAATCAAACCTAATTTCTCTCCTCATTAACTCCATTATATTCTGCAACACCAGGTATATTCTTAAAGCTTCTGTGGGAAGGAAGAATTCCACGGAGACTCCTCCCTATCTTCCCGTTCACTGAATCTCTAATCTTGAGCTTCTTACTGAACCTACAGTTTTCCACTTTTATGGAAACCTTTCAGCATACGTGGCCTATTTTTGCTGAAATCTTTTTCCGGTGATAGCTACTCAAAACAGACTTAGCTCTGCCACAGTTCTACAAAGAAATGCAGGAATAATCCACTCTTGATTTGCAATTTTCATCTCTTCTTAGAGAAGATGATCGCATATCCTGGCTAACAAACCCATCGAAAACGTAAAGGCCACTTGTTTATAATTATTTTTTCAACTTCAGCCAAGTAAATTAATGCAATTATTTTAATTTGGTTTTTAGTTACATTTCTTTATTTAAGTTGTTTACATATTTGATTGATATTATGTATATGAAAAAAAAAAGTCGAAGATAATTGCCATATAATTACGAAAACTACGAGAGGTGCTTATAGTTAAAGTTAGTAAAGGAAATTTTTACCACAAATTCTTCTGTAAGTTTCCTGTATTAAAACAATAAATATTATCGATATTAATCGATAACTTCTTCTTTTTATTGGTACATGAGAGATTATTATATTTCATATCACATTTTTAAATGACATTCGTAAACTAGCGAAAAACATGTTTTCAAAGCAAAATAGGGATTTCCTAAAACTTGGGCACCAGGTTTCCGAACAGTACAAACCGGAAATTAAAAAAAAATCAAGTGTGAGATATTCACATTACTTTTTCTTAATAAATTTCACAATTTCCAATTAATGATTTTTTTCTAACCTAAAAAAAAAATTAATACAATACTTGTACTAGGCTGAGGTATTGTATTATTTGAAATTGCCATAGTTTTACAACGGAAACTGCAGTAGATTAATATGGCAATTGGACGTCCAAATATTATAGCTCTGTGTAACGGCAAGAGAGAGAACACAGCCCGACCGAGAGAAAAAAGGCCCTCTCTGGTACTCTGTCACTTAAGCAGGCTAGAGTGGGGAACCTGTATATAAGCCAGAGAGAGATCTGACATCGATCTATCTATCAGATTCAACCATACATCGTATCGTGTAATATCTCTACTCTCACCTTTTATTCTATAAAATCATTACAAGTCCAGTGCAGTTTGTGTAAACTTATAGTAGCTATATTATAACAGTGTCTGCATATCTCGTCTAATTAATCAAATCCCAATTTTCCTCCTCATCAATTCCATTATTATCTGTCAAAAGACTCTATAACTAAATTTTTACTGAAAAATATTGTAACGAGAGAATACAGTCCGGAATTCGGCAGTATGTAATGAGAAAGCTCCGGGCCACCAATAACCATAGATATTAACTTAAAATTAAAAAAATAAATTAAATTAAAAAAGAAAGAAAAGAAGTTTGCTATTATATATATACATATAAATAATATATATTTCTATTATATATATATAAACATATAAATAATATATAATAATAATAATATATGAAATGAGTTAGAAAGCCACATGATTATGTTACACATAGTTTATTGTTCGTCACAGTTGGGTAAACTTATCCAACCAAAACTTATAGTAACCAAAACAGATTGACGACAATAATACTTAGTCACATTGTTGTCTGTTTGTATGTCTGAGACGTGACGTACTACAAAACATTCTCTCCAACTACTACTAACAGACAGTCAGAGAGAGTGAGAGAGAGTTGAGATTAAGAACGAGAGTGAAAGGAAGGGAAGGAGGAGGGAATAAGAGACTTTGTAACACAGAACACAGAAGATATAGTAACGTATAATATATGGTATGTGTAATAAGTCTGCTGTTATAATCTACGTATGTATGTCGTCTGTGTATATAGCAGAGAGATAGTATGAGAGAGCGAGCCTGAGATGTGAGTAAGCACCATCTGACAACAGTGGATACGTAATACCCGACAACTAGGACTCTCTATGGCTATACCCATAAAGTAACTCGGTAACATTATCATACATGCAGCCAACAACATTACTTAACTTCTAAACAGCTTTATCTATGCTCAAGTTAAAACATAAAAGTCATTTTACAGTAATGATTAAATCATTTTTTTTTTCCTACTTTTACTTTTACTTTTTGTGTAGTTTTTATAATAAAAACGCGGTAAAATTAAAGAGAATAAGAATAATAGTTATTCATAATAGTGAGATGTAATATATTCACACGACTTTCACTTAACCTAATTTTATTACCTTTTATATATGTATATATATTAATCAAACGTTAAACTATTTTTATTTCATTCATAATAATAACAAACAAACAAACAAAAAAATCCACAAACGACCCAATTTCTTTTCGAAGAAAATAAAGAAAAGAAAAACTTCGGTAAAAATAAGTCACATGACTGACTTGTTCATAATAAAATTATTCACATTTACTATGGAAAAAATTCTATTCTAAATTATAATTTTTATTATATATTTCCTTGTTCTCAGTATTGTATAAGCTAATGGAGTCCCATAGTAAACATCTACGGTAGCTTAATTTGTAGCTATAACTTGGAACGGCTCTAAAAAATTGAATTGTCCAAAAAAAAAAAATGATACTATAATATAAAGAAAAAAAATTGAAAACATCCAAAATCTAGTATTATGTACTTCCGGTTGACAAATAAATAGAGAAAATATCTCTTCCTAAAAAACATCATTATTCCAAACAAAAAACTGTGAATAGCCTTCTGCTTTTAATCGCTAATGAGTAAATTTTTTTTTTTACTCACTAGTGATTAAAAGTAATCACACTTTTTTTTATACAATTAAACAAATATTGAATAAATAGTAAATTATAATACTTAATAAAAACTGTTGTGAAAAATTCAACAGGACTTTCTCTCAGAAGGTTGTATGCTCAGTTTTCCCAAAACCTATTGAAAATAATTTTCTTAAAAATTGAAAATTAAAAAAACATTGTTCCATTCAAAAGTGAGTAAACTTTATATGGGTTATTAGTAGTATACCATGTTTTCTTTTTTCTCCTATATAGAGGAGGATTTTTTTTTTTTCAATACTCCTAGTAAGGGGTAGGTGGAAAGCGCAATGCAGAAGTGTCTAGAAGTTAATTACTGAGGAGTCATGACTGTAGTGCCAGAAGGCGAAAAGAAAAAGATGTTTTTCAATCTGTTTCTATATTATGCCAGATTTTTGGAGAAGTTATCGATGGAGTAGTTTTCATTGAATAGTAATGAAAATAATTCAGTAATGCTGCACTTTTAAAGATGGATTTTCGTGTTCGTATCCCCTGGCCGACCCTAAATAATTTTGAGTTTCTCTCTTTCACTCACTCTCTCTCTCTCTCTCTCTCTCTCATATATCTCTCACAAAAATACACGGACGCAGACATAGATACAGATGTCGCTATATACAATGTATTTCCTTCCGGTTAAAACTATTGGTAAAGATAGGAATCAAACCCCAATCATTACATTCCCATAAGTCCTGAATTCTAGTAAGTAAAACTATATTCCCCACTCCTAACAATTACGTAGTAAAAAGTACTATGCCTATTTTCTTAGGCGGACTTTACGCCCAAGCACCGATCGAATGTTGTGGACGGAGGCCCTTACCAATCATAATAGTTATTTACTTTCTCTTACTCCTAGTAAGAGGAAGTATTGTAATCGTGTCAAATTTTCGATATCGAGTTTTCACTGGAAATATCCGTTTTGAGTTCCCCGTAGTCCAAAAAAGTGGTTTTTAGCAAATGGCCTGTGTGTGTGTTGTACGGGTTCAAACTTGATATTCCGTTTGGGTATCACTATGGGATCTGACAGTAAGTCATCTGTCAAAATTCCTCAACCGGAAATACCCCTTTACTAGTAGTTTTTTTTACTTTTTTGCATTTTTCTCAAAAATGGCTCCGACGATTTTCTTCAAACATGGTACATCAACTACACATACAAAGAGCTACAACTTTTATTTGAAACGTTTTTCTGGGAAAATTCATTTAAGGGCACTTTTGGAGGATGGGTGGGGTTAGGTTTTCCTCTAAAGTGTTGTCATAGTTGATTATACAATTCTATACTATCCTAACAAAATTAATTAGAAATAAATAGATGGCCAAAATTCCGAGTTTCAAGAAAATTAGTAAACCGGAAGTGCTCTTATACTGGACAGTTTTTTTTTCAGTTTTTGACGAATTTCATTAAATTTGGTACACAACTATAAAATTTGTCAATCATAATTTTGAGAACTGAAGTAAGAGAAAGTTGTGTGAGTGTTTCACACCAGATTTTTTTTTTTTAAATAAACCCGCTATTATGTTTGCTGAAAAATCGCGGAAAAAAAAAGAAATTTCACTAAAGGGCATCCAATATTTTTTGGTCAAAATTGGATTTTTAGCCAAATTTTTAATTTTCAGTAAAAATTAAACAATTGGAAGTACTGGATAGTAAACTAAAACTTTCGAGAGTTTTAGAAGAATGACTAACATTTTCCTAGAATCCCAAATGAAAAATCAACTTTCCTAAAAAATATGTGTTAGATAAAAATGATAGTACTTTATGTGTGTAATGTGTATACAAAATTCCCAGAAAGTCATTGAAACTGTTTTCCAGAAAATTGCCAAATTTTTTGATAATATCCATACGTTCAAGTATAAGTTTCCTCATCCCAGTAGGCTGTAGCTGATACGTTTATGTTTCTTATTTAATGTCCAGTACTTCGATGAGTATGTGCGACAATTTGGATTATAGATCGGTCTACATTGCTTCTCATACTCACATATTTGTCGGAATACTCCTGGACATTAAATAAGAAACATAAACGTCAGCTACAGGCTAGTGAGATCGAGATATTCGAGAAAAGGTTGAGGGCGAAACAGAATACGCAACACGACAGTAAGGGCCAGGCCTGGGTTACAACCAGCGGAAGAGAAGATAGAGAAGAATAGATTATGCTGGTTTGGGCATGTCCTAGTATGAGTTCTGTCAGAACGGTTAGAATGGCATACGAGGACACAGGTTGATGGAAGCAGTCTGCGGACAATTTGGGAGGATGGTGTGATGAAGGTTAGCGTGTGTAAAGAGAGGAATTTCATGGAGGAATAGAAAAAAAAACCGCTGGTTGAGGATAGGGAAATATAGAAGTTGTATAGTAATGGAGTCTCACATCAATACGCGGAAGACGAGACTTACGATAGAGAGAGAGAGAGAGAGAGAGAGATCTACTTTTCAAAAATCACTTGTTTTTCGGACGAAGGAAACCTCAAAATTAATATTTCCGGTGAAAATTCTAATTCCAAAAATTTGACACAATCGTATCACTACTTTTTACAAACAATTCTGAAAAACTGATATATAAATATCATAGATTAACTAAAATGCAATTTCTGTAACAACAACATAAACGAACAAATGCATTTTTTTTTGAGAATAAATGAATGTGAATTTATTCAAAGAATGAAATTGTTGGGTTGGAGGCAATTACTTCCAACAAATCTTTGGAAAAATGTTTTTTTTTTTTCTTAACTTGGTTGTTTTTCAGGCCTAAAATAAGAAAGTTGGCTCCAATTGCTCTGGGGAAGGTAGAACAAGAAGCTGAGGGGAAAGAAGATGTAAACACTGGCCCTACTCAAACAACTTCAAGAAGGCAGAAATGCCGACAAAAGTAAAGATTCTCTATATTAATGGAAGACTTGGGCAAGATAAAAACCATTGGAAAAAAAAGTTGCGACTAACAGTTTAAATAATTCTGATTTGGATACGGACGTAATGCAACCAAAATAATTTTTTTTTTTTTTGTATTTTAAATAGCAATTAACTAAATATATTTTTTCTAAATTGATTACATATTGCCACAATAGAAGGGAAATGAAGATAGATTAACTAAAGTTATTATTATTACCACCGCATCTGACACGAAAGTTTCGGACAAAATCCATCGACAGGAAGTGCGATTGATTTTTTTTTTTGTTTTGTTTTCCGCGATTACTGCTTCAATAATTTTTTTTTTTAAACTTTGCAGATCTGGCACTTTTAATTGAAACATTTTTCACGAAAAATTTTTAGGGGCTTCTGGGGGAACAGTAAGGTTAAACTTCTCTCTAAAGTGCCACTTCAATACTATTATATGGTTCTGCCATCCATACAATATTAATATAAATTAGAAGCATTGCTAGAATTCCATTTTTTGAAGAAAATCGGTTAACCGGAAGTGAAACTTTACAGAACAGGTTTTTCAGTTTGGGGGGGGGGATTTTCTCGAAAATTATAACGATGCCTTTAAACTTGTGATACTAGTTGCACAAATATATATACATATCACTTTTAATTGAAACATTTTTCAAAAAAAAAGAAGGTTTTAGATAGTTGTGCGTTAAATTTCAAATGTTATTGGTGCACTCTACTGGACTACAGTATAATCACTTTTCTACCTCCAAAGGTTTTTGAATTAGGTAGATAATTGCCCTATTTCTCCTCCGATTTATGTTATCATAAATAGATAAAATTTGAAATTCAAAGAACATTTCTCATTTTATATATAACTACGTACTAACAGGAGTAAGAGAAAGTCGTGTGAGTGATGTTAAATATCAGATTTTTTTTCTGATATGCCTTTATTATATAATTATTAATTTGGAAATTTTCAAGAAAAGTGAAAACACTCAAAAATAAAAAAAGCTATTATGATTGGTAAGCGCTTCCGTCCACGACATTCGATCGGTGCTTGGGCGTAAAGTCCGCCTGAGAAAATAGGCATAGTACTTTTTACTACGTAGTTGTTAGGAGTGGGGAATATAGTTTTACTTACTAGAATTCAGGATTTATGGGAATGTAATGATTAGGGTTTGATTCCTATATTGACCGATAGTTTTAACCGGAAGGAAATACATTGTATATAGCGACATCTGTATCTATGTCTGCGTCCGTGTATTTTTGTGGGAGATATATGAGAGAGTGAAAGAGAGAAACTCAAAATTATTTAGGGACGGCCAGGGAATCCGAACGCGAAAATTTCAATCAAAATCCATCTTTAAAAATGCAGCATTTCTGAATTATTTTCATTAATATTCAATGATTTTTCTCGATAACTGCTCCAATCGATCTGGGTAATAATACGATCTGGGTTTCTAATATAGAAACAGACTGAAAAACATCTTTTTCTTTTCTTCTTCTGGCACTACAGTCATGACCTCCTCAGTAATTAACTTCTAGACACTTCTGAATTGCGCTTTCCACCTACCACCATTCCTTGATGTCCAGCTTTTTGAGGTCCTCCACCTCATTGATTCCAACTTCTTCACCTTCTAGTCGATTCTCTTTTTACAATATTTTAACTCCTCGATCTCTATCAAGCTCTGTCTATCTCTGTTTCTAGATATCCCAACCATTCTAAACTTTTTTTGCTTTGATCTAGACAATAACAACTGGTGATGCTTTACAATTCCTTATACCTACTCCATACTGTTTATTTTTTCATTTTTATTTCTATTTTTCAGCTCTCGTTTACCCCGTTACCACCTTAAAATCACATATTTAGACCTATCATTTTTATTTTATATTGTTCTGGGAAAATTTGTTTTCTGGAGAGTATTGGGAAATCTATGAAGTTAGGCTCATTCCACGTTTGAATTAATCAAATTGGAAGTTGAAAAATGCAGTTAAAATTGGTGAGAATGTTCCATTTGAAACATGCAATTAGGCTAGATTAAGGAATGCCTATAATTTATCAAGGAGGAATCGATTTTTAAATTAAAAATTATGACCCTGAAATTAATACGAAAATAAACTTACTTTTTGGTTTAAATATCCATTCACCAGTTGTACGATAACTTAATCGATTTAACGTGGCCGTACAGAAATTCACTTCCATTTGCAATTTTTTTTTTACAGCACAAAAAAATAAGACAACTATAAAAACAACAATTTAAATAATTACACTAATAATATAATCGATTAAATAAATTGGTAACGCTAGCCCACCTGATTATTAACTAAACTTGTATGTAAAACTAGAGCGGCTACATGAGTGAAAGGTTAGTTTACTCTTTTCTTTTTTTTTTTTTTTTTACATAGCTAGGAATTATGGGTGGTTTCTTCTCTTTATGGGTTAATTATCTAATTAACAGCTCATTACGTGCGCTCTTATTGTATGCAAATATTTTTTTTATTATCTTAATGACACAATTAAACATGCATGAAAAAATTTTATTTATCGTAATTTTTTCAATGGAATTGTCAAAAGGATAAAGTACAGTTTGGATTACTTCTCAAAATAAATTTTTACTTTTTAATTAATTTTTAATTTTTACTGCTTTAAGAGGATGTATTGGATCGTGTCAAATTTTTGATATCGAGTTTTCACGGAAGTAGATGTTTAGACAATTTAAGATAAAAGAAAGATATTCACGGAAGTGATTTTTAGAAAATGTAAACGCATCACACAGTGCGAAAAGCAAAGTCCGTGGGTTTAAAGATTAATTACGAAAAAACTAAGTATATGCTGGCGTCAAGGTTTGTTTTCATTTGTCGGTCTAATTATGTCACTTTAAACGGAAGTCGTTTCGAAAGTGTTGAGTTTTTCAAATATTTGGACAGCACTTTTACAACGCAGAGAGAGGTGATAAGCGAAATTAAGGAAAGATTAGCCACTGGTTCCAGATTTTGCTTCGGATTGAAGCGGTGATAAATTCCAAAACCATTTCGCGCAATCATAAGCTCCCGATTTATAAGGCAGTTGTTCGCCCTATAGTATCATACGCGAATGAAACCTGGTTACTTAATAAACGAAGTGATTGCGATATGCTACGAGTTTGGGAAAGACAAAATCTGAGAAGAATATTCGGTCCTAAGCTGCAAACCGGGGTATGGAAAGTAAGATACAATCAGGAGTTAAATGAATTATATACGTCACCGGATCTGGTGGCGGAAATTAAGGGGAAAAGGCTTGACTGGCTTGGACACATTGAGCGAATGGATAGGAATTCAATAGTAAGCAAGTTACATAGCAACAAGCCCGAAGGTAGAAGAAAGGTAGGCAGGCCAAGAAGAAGATAGTTGGAGGAGGTAGAGGAGGATTTAAGAAAGCTCAAAGTCAGGAGATGGAGGTCCAAGGTATTGGACAGGAGTGGGTGGAAGAAAATTATAAGTAAGCCAGGGCCCTTTTAGGGCTATAGTGCTAGGGAGAAAAAAATGTGAACTGAAATCTCAAAAACGTCAAATCGCAGAAAGTTCAAACTTGACATTCCGCTTAGGTATCACCATAGGATACGACAGGAAGTTATTGGTGAAAATTTCTCAACCGGAAGTATACCTCTTTACTGAATGGATTTTTTAAGTTTTTTGCGATTTTCTTGAAAATTACTGAAAACGATTTTCTTTCAACTTTTTAAATAATTCACTTTATTATACAATTCTATCAGAAATAAAAGTCTGAAATTGTATTAATTCGAATGAAATATGTTGCTGAAATTCCAAGTTTGAAGAAAAATCTGTTGACCGGAAGTGCATTTCGACTGAACTAGTTTTCCGGGATTTTCTCCATTTAAACATCGATGGGTTTCATTAAATTTATGGTTGTATCACTTTTAAGGAAGATCTAAACAGGTATATGTAATTTATATACCCTCACATGTTAGTCTACTGGCTAGCTCACTCACCTTTGGTGAGAGAATTCTCAGAGTTCGATTCTAGTGAATGCAAAGTCGGTGTTGACCCAGAGCATCATGAGAAAAAAGTGGGAAGCTACATTGGTAGCGCACCTAGGTAGCGGAGGTCTCAGAACTAAACGGCGAGGGAATCACGGCGTGCTTAGCACACGTCTCCCACTTAAAACGCCGTCTAGCAAACCTTGGTCCATCATAGGCGTTGCGCCATAGGTTTTTTAAAATATATGTATTTAAAATTTTGACGTTTATTAAGAATTCGAAGTTTGTTTTTAAAATTTATCAGTTAGGATAATTGTAACAATTATGGGCAATGTGTTGTTACCATCTCTATATTTAGTCTTACCTGCATCAAGAAGACAAAAGACAAATGGCTGCCATTTAATAAGAAGAGAAAGAGAGAGAAGAAAAAAAGGAAGAAATTTCACCAATAATTTCTTTTTCCCTCCTATTTTACTGAAGGAGAAAAAACTAGTGAACAGCCATATTGAAAAATTGCTTTTTCACCAATAATATATTCAAATCTAATTTCGTATGCATATTGTAACCAATCGTAAAAAATATCTATAGCCCATCAATATCTTCATGCCAACGATAAATTGATTTGGAGGTGGCAAAATGTAGACACCATGGAATATTATGCATATAATATTTTACTTCTTTAATTGCCATCGCTCTCTCTCTCTTTCCTTTCAGAAAGGGAAGTATGGCAAAAATACTGACACTTTTTCTTTTTTTTTTAATTACCATTAATATTTGTTTTGTAAATATCGAAATTCATAAATTTTGTAAAATTGTAGTTATTATACAACTAAATCGATCGTCAAATTTATTTGATCGACATTTTCATAAATTTCGAAATAATATCGAAATAATTTTCGTAAACATCGAAATTCATAAATTTTGTGAAATTGTAGTTATTATACAACTAAATCTATCGTCAAATTTATTTATTTATTACTTTAGATGAAAACTTAACCCCACCCCTCCCCCAGATGTGCCCTTAAATGAAATTTCCCGAAGAAATGTTTCAAATAAAAGTTGTATCTATAGTTGATATAGTTGTAGCTAAGTTTAAAGAAAATCGTCTGAACTATTTTTGAGAAAATCGCAAAAACGTTAAAAAAAAAAAAAAACTAGTAAAGTGGTATTTCCGGTTGAGGAATTCTGACAGATAACGCACCGTCAGATCCCATGGTGATATCTAAACGTAATATCAAGTTTCAACTTTCTCCGGTTTTTCGTTTTTGAGCTATGCTGTTCACACACACTCACTCACATACACACACACATACACTCACACAGAGAGACCATTTTTCTAAAATTTTTCACAAAAAAATTTCTTGAACTCAGGGGACCTCAAAACGGATATTTCCGGTAAAAACTCGATATCGAAAATTTGACACGATTACAATACTTCCTCTTACTAGGAATAAAAGATGGTAAAAATTATTGTACTTTTCTTTTATTGCTAAAATTTAATAAATTCCCAAATTTAACTTAGTATGATACAATTTTGATGTTCTACGTATGATTTTATATCATTATCCAATATAAATGTTAACTTGTTTACGTTTTATGTTATGATTATCTCTATGTATATATATATATCGTATAAAGAAAACACAGTAAGAAAATTGGATTATTTTAAAATAAATTACTATTTTGTTAAATAAATGAGCGCATGGGAAAATTATAATATGGCCTAAGTTTGGTTTCCCTTTAAAAAAAACTTAGATTTTTTTTTTTTTTTTTCTTGCTTGTGCAGATATAATATCTTATATATATTATGTCTGTAACACTGTAACAATGCTATTTCGGCCTATTATAAATAAAATTACAGGGGAAAGAAAAGTTAAGAACATAATGTATCTTATATCATAACTTAATAAACGTAAAAAAAAAAAATCTGGTGAAAACATGCCACATCTTTCTCTTACGTATTACTGTAACACTCTGGTATATTTTCTTTATGAAATGTTTACTAAACATACAGCTTGGCATGCCATACATGTAAATAAAGGTGGTAAGGATTATATTATTTAATTGAATGTGGCTTTTATAGCACCGCCCACTACTATAATCCCCTAACAAAGCTTGTGATGTTAATTTGAATTTCAGCCTAAACTTTTACTTTCTCTTACTCCCAATAAAAGAAAAACCAATAGAGGGGGTCTTCTAAATACGAAAAAAATTGTTTTTAGCGAATGGTTTTGTATGTTTGTTTGCGTAAGTTAACAGAATGTCTCACAAAAAAAAAAAAGCCTCAAACTTAGTTTACTGTTTAGCCACTACCACCGCACCAAACACGAAGATTTTTTTTGGAGGGGGGAATCCATCAACCGGAAGTGCGATTTTACTGATTCTGTTTTGTTTTTTTCAATTTTTCGTAATTTTCTTGGAACCGGCTCAAAGTATTTCCTTTCTTTAGTAAATATATCCGTGTAATATCTACATACACATAAATAACTAAAAGTTTGAAACATTTTTCCCGGGAAAATTAATTTCTGGGGTTAGAAGTGGGGGGGTAAGTATCATAATTAAGCTTTCCTCTAAAGCACCACTTCAATACGATTATCTATATAATATTAATATACATTAAAAGTATTGGTATAATTCAAAATTTGAAGAAAATCGGTAAACCGGAAGTGTGATTTTACAGAGTAGGTTTCAATGTATTTTGGAATTTTTTACGAAAACCACTGTAGCGATCTTTTTTTAAACTTAGTATGATAACTGCGCAGATATAAACCTATCTTATTTCCGGAAAAAAAATTGTTTTTGAGGTGGCGTTAAATTCAAAATGTTATATACTGGCTTTGTTTCAGTGCTATTGGCGCTTTCTTCTAAGCTACAATATATTCACTATTACTATCTAATTTCACCATTATTCTCTGCTAGCGGCAAATGAGTAAAATTTGAAGTAGAAAAGAAAATTTTGTCATTTCCTATATAATTGTTTTAATGTAGTATGAAAAAGTCGCGTGAGATTTTTTTCCGTATTCTGGAAGTCCCAAAACATATATTTTACATTAGAAACTTCATTTCAAAAAGTTCACACGATCTTATAACACTTCCTCAATAGCAGCAGGAATCAGTAAAAAAAAAATTGCGGGAATAAAAATAATAGATCTGGGATTGCGTCCGTCATAGAATGCTTATTTTTGTTGTTTGTGGCCGGTTTCGGATTCTAATCCATCATCCCAGACTAAGGCTTCGTGTAGAAAGTTGACTTCAACTTTATGTTTCTAACCCGTATTACACTGATTCATTGTCCTCATATTCCAAATATTCAAAATTTATAAGACCTTTTATAAATTAATTACGTGTCATAAGCAGAATGAGTTTTAAAGAAAATGTATTGAAAAAATCTGGTGTGAAACACTCACACAACTTTCTCTTACTCCAGTTCTCAAGAGTAGAAGTGACAAATTTTATAGTTTGTGTAACAAATGTAATGAAATCCGTCGAAAGCGGGAAAAACTGCTCTGTTTAGTAAAGGCGCACGTCCGGTTTACTAATTGTCTTGAAACTCGGAAGTTCAGCCACCGATGTAGTTTTTTGTACTCAGGGGACTTCAAAACGGATATTTCCGGTGAAAACTCGATATCGAAAATTTGACCCGATTACAATACTTCCTCTTAGAGAAAGTAAAAATTGTCAGACCATTTTGCGTATAATCTTAACATTAATTATAAGACAGTTGTTTAAAAACCCGCGATTAATTTCGTTTCCTAATTTTTTTTTTTTTTTTTTTAAACTCTAAATTTATCAACGAATTTATATCTTAATTTATATTTAGATAAAAGAAACTTAAATGAATGACGTAACAAAAGAAATAAAGAATAAAGAATCAAAAGTTGAAAAGGAAATGAAGATATATATAAAAAAAAAAGAATTACTTTTGTCTTAATGCAGGTTGGTAGATTAGTGGTTGCGATTGATGGATTCTAAATATCCTCCCAATATCCCGGTTGATTTGTTCAAGAAGAAGGATTGGCAGTGTTCTATTTCTCTTTGCAGGGAAGATCACCGAGAACATACACTCCATTAGTCTCTACCGGATGGCTATTAAACCCACAAACACTGTACAACATATTTTAACCAGAACTACGGTCTATATTTAACTTCCTTCTAAGTTAATTAATAAATAAATTACAGCCAATAAATTAGTTTAATAAAAATACTAAATATAAAGTTAATTAATTTGGAGTGGTTAAGCAAAGTAATTAAATGAATGGTTAACCAAAAAAAAAAAAAAATTATTTAATGTGATATAGAAGAAATTTAAAATATTGAGAAAAATCTTTTTTATTTTGAGGAAGTATTGTAATCGTGTCAAATTTTCAATATCAAATTTTCAGCGGAAATACACGTTTTGAGGTCGTCTGAGTCCGAAAAAGTGGTTTTTACAAAATCGTCTGTGCGTCTGTGAACAGCATAGCTCAAAAACGAAAAATGGTAACGAAAATTCAAATTTAACATTCCGTTTAGTTATCACCATTGACAGTAAGTTATCTGTAAAAATTTCTCAACCGGAAGTACGACTTTACTGAATGGTTTTTTCCACTTTTTGGCAACTTTTTCGAAAATGGCTAGAATGTTTTTTTTTTTTTTTTAAACTTGAAATATCAACTGTACATATTAAGAGCTACATCTTCTATTTGAGACATTTCCCTGGAATGTCGTCAAACTAGAGTGTAACGAGTGTAAATAATTAAATGTTTCGATTTTCATTGATTTTTTTTTGTAAGGAGAGACATGCTCTGCGATTTGGAAGATCTATTGTGCTCCCCGGAGCCTTCTCAGTGCACTGCCGGCCCTCCGGCCCTATTCTCTAGCTACAGACAGCAGTACCATCAATGTGGACAGTGAGCTATAGAGGTTCCTAGGAAGAGAAAATCAAAGGGCAGCATGCTGTATTCGATCTGGTGACCTACGCGTTGCTAGTCCAGTGTGCTACCAATGAGCTAATCCGTTCCCTTATTTTAATCGATGCTACAGACAATAATAGCCCTTGTTAAGGATTTTTTTTGTTTTTGGAACACAGAGGGGGTAAAAATACCGAAGTTATAATGGCATAATCTAATTGTTAAATATAATTAAAATAGTTCTAGAACTAAGTTCACCTGATTTAATAAAAAAACAAAAAACAAATTCTATCCTAGAAAACAATACATAAAACTTCGATGATAGTTTAAAGTACTTGAGCGCAGAATTTATTATCTTAATATTTTTTGAAAGTTATCAATCTGTATATTATACACATGCAACTGCAATAAAATTATGAATTATTAGATAGACAATTTTACTTATTAATAATTCATACAACAGTCACGCGAATATCGGGCAATTTATTACATTGTTCTCTTCTTGTATATATATCTAGTTTATTAGAGAAAGTTTTAATGAAAAATTTTATGACCTAAATAAATTTTTCTCAAACTAAATCTATTTAATTTAGTTTTCGGAAAAACCATGAACCATTCATCTGAGTATTTTTCACTCAACATTTCCACTGTTCCTATTGTTCCTATTTTCCTCAAAAGTGGGAAGTTTTAATTAAGTATTTCCCTATATCCGACTAGAAGATATATTGTAGTGAAATTACATTATAAAGATGAATGAAATTTCACCGTATTTTCACCTCTGATAATCAAGATTTCCGAAATGTTGTGTGACACTCAGACGACTTACTCTTATTATTACAATTATAAATAGAAAATGAGACATTTTCTTTAACCTTCAAATTTGTCCTAACATAATATAGAAGTGGCGGGTAGGGGAGGGACCTGTTGTTGTGAGGGAATAATAGAAGGCGGAACTATTCCCGAAGGCAAAACAACTAGCTTCCTTCCACAGAACCGATACAGGGTCTCTACGATCATCACTATAAATCCTAGACCAGTACGAAACCTTTCCCATTACTACACGCATTATTATTATTGTTATTGTAATTCGGGTGCCTAATGGCGCGGGACCCAAGCCTATGTGGCCTTTATCCCCCCGATACCCCCCTATCCCATTAATTAATCTCCCCCGGTAGCTTACCGGTTAGTCTACAGTATCCCAAGATATCCTTAAACTCCAGCTCGCGCAGGCAATCCTGCGAGAGTGATGCCCTCCCAAATACACGAAACCTAGTTCCAGCGATACGGGGACACTGACAAATGATAGTGGTACACCGTTTCCCTGACTCCGTCGTCACAGTTCTGACAAATGGGACTGGACGTCCTCCCTATATTAAACAAGTGACTGGACAACCAAGTGTGTCCAGTCACTATCTCTATCAGGGTCCTCAGACCCGTCCTACTAAGGGACAGGAGATACTCCGAAGTTCCTGCTTACTTGTCTTTATAAATCTTTTGGCTTGGAGGCACCCCTGCGTGTCCTCCCAGCGTTTCTCCAAAACTTTCGTCTCCCAAAGTCTAATCTGTATGTCACGAAACGTCTTTGTGGCAGCCAGGGCTGGTTCAGGACCACAGAATAGTTGAGATGATCCCTCCCTGGCCAACTGATCTGCCCTCTTATTTCCCTCTATTCCCGCGTGTCCGAGTATCCAATAGAAGCGCACCGTACCCCTCCGAGCTAAAGCATTGAGCTTTCTCCGACATTCTCCCACTAATTTCGAACTCCACCAAGGCTTATTCAAAGCCCTTAGTGCGGCCTGGCTATCCGAGAAAATCCGCACTTCCTTAAACTCTCCCTGCCACTTCCCCGCCAGGCGGCAGCATTCAATAATGCCCACTACCTCAGCCTGGAAAACCGTGGCCAAACCACCCAAGGCCACCGAACTCCCTCTATCCAACTCCTGAAACCATGCTCCCGCCCTCGGACAGGCCAGTGCCCTCCTGCCTAGAGCCATCTGAATAGCAGCGAATAATACCGCTGCCCGACTCCGTTGGCCTCGTGAGGTTATCATCCCCTATACTACCAATAATCTCATAATCTCTCTCAAATCTCCATTTCTTGCTCGTCTCATCAAGTTTGGATAGCAAAAGTCGGTTCACTCGCCAAATTTCGCCCTCGATCGTAGTGTGATCCCCCTGGAAGGTTCTCACCCATTCTCCCTTGCACCTCATTCTGAGGTACCCTTTCATTGCCTCCCCTGTTACCGCGTACTGAAGAGGGGTTAGCCCCAACAGCATCTCCAATGCCACCGTTGGTGTCGTTCTCATCGCGCCAGTAATAGCCAAACAGGCCGTGCGCTGCACTGCTAGCAGTTTCTTGCTATTCCTCCCCACCAAGGAGCCAGACCACCATGCCACTGCGGCATAGAGTATCCCTGGCTTCACCAACTTCTCGTAAATCCAGTGGATACCTCGGGGATTAACTTCCCAGGTCTTACCCGCTAATCTCCTACACTGCCAGAAAACCTTCTGTCCCTTCTCACAAACATACTCAATGTGAGCCCGCCAATTCAACGTATTGTTGATGAGGACCCCCAAGTATTTAACCTCTCTGCAAATTTGCACTTCCTTGCCGAAGAGCCTGGGTCTCCTGAACCCTTCCAGTTTCCTCTTCCTGGTAAAGAGAACTAAGGAGCTTTTGTCCGATTACTACACGTAACTACGGAGACGAAACTCCGCCGGGCTGATTGACTCACGATCCCGTGATACTCATTTTGTAGAGGAAACAAGTTCCATACTTAAAGGCCCTAGAATGGTCACTGGCCCGGCCATCCTTCTATCCCGCTCCTTTTTTATCCTTATCCATTTTATTACTGTACGTAATACGTACAGTAACTATCTCCACACAATTATCACTAATTATTTTACATGCAGAAATCAATCTTATATTTGAATTTTTTTGGGGGGAGAAAGTTCATTTCAGGGTGTTTTGGGAGTTGTAAGTTAGTATTCCCCTCAAAAAAAGTCGTTTCATATTCTCCCATTGATAAACAATGAAAAAAAATAAAACATCTACGGTGAGTTTTATAATGTTGAGGAGAATTACTCATCACTAACAATGCTAATGGCAGTAAGAGAAAGTTGTGTAAGCGTTTTACATCAGACTTTTTTTTCTTTATTATATGTATTTATTCGATTAGATATGAATAATGGTTTTATTTATTCAGTGCTAGTTTATTTATCCATTCTTACATAAATATTAATTATTAAATTAATTTTTATTGAGAAAATGCATAATGGTTATAATAATAATAGCTGTCTAAATAATCAATACTATTTATAATAATGGTAATATACTTGTATATATTTACATTATATTGTTTTATTTAACCATAGTTTCTATTGTAGAGCAACAAACATTAAAAAACAATTGTTTACTCAAAGAATATAGGTCAAACAACAATAATAATAAGAACAATAAAGAGAAAGTATGGGAAGTCATAGAGATCGAGATAACATAGTTTAATATATAAAATTTTTATATATAATATAGTTAATATTAAGATATATAGTTCTTAAGTTAATATTGACTGAAATTCTAGTTTTGATGTTAATGTTGAAATAAGAGTGGCTGAAGCAAACCATAAATGTAGACACAGCATAACCCACATCTCCTCTAGTAAACGCTTCTGACAGGAAGATTTCGGGCAAAATCCATCAACCGGAAATTTAACTTTATTGAATGTTTTTCTTTTTCTACTTGTTGGCAATTTTCTCAAAAAAATGGCTTCAACGATTTTCTATAAACTTCGTATACTATCTATATTATATTTTATTTTTTTATTTATTTAATTTTTTATTTATTATATACAGGGTGTCCCAAGGTATATGGATAACGACTTTTTCTCGAAAACTAAGAAAGCTAGAAAAAAACTAAAAAATACGTGTCCCCGTAGTTTTTTGTTAGAAATCCAAATTTAATTTGCAAATTTGTTTTGGCACTTCGAGAAGCGAGATACAGCACCAACTTCATTTTTTCAAATGGGGAGGTGTGGTTTTTATTTAAGAAATAGATTCCTCTATTTTTTGTAAGAAAAATTTACTTGAACGGTTTTTTTCTTTGAGCGATATTTTACAAGTTATGAATGAAAACATGATTCCTATAAGAAATTTCAAAATGATATTATAACGGTTTCTTGATTGAATAAGAAAAAAAGTACTATTTTATTATAAATTTTACTGCTTTTTAATTTCAGATCTTGTATTTCTTTGGTCGTAAGGTACAATTGGCAGGATAAAGCATGTGTATCTTACAATAATCATGTTTTCATTCATAACTTGTAAAATATCAGTCAAAGAAAAAAACCGTTTAAGTAAATTTGTCTTACAAAAATTAGAGGAATCTATTTTTTAAATAAAAACCACACCTCCCCATTTGTAAAAATGAAGTTGGTGCCGTATCTCACTTCTGGAAGCACCAAAACAAATTTGCAAATTAAATTTGGTTTTCTAACAAAAAACTACGGGGACACGTATTTTTTAGTTTTTTTTTCTAGCTATCTTAGTTTCCGATAAAAAGCCGTTATCCATATACCTTGGGACACCCTGTATATACATATACATTACGCACTATATATATATATATAGAAATATTTTGGACATTACATCATAATGAAGTGGTGAATCAGTTAGTTGCATGCGTAAGCTTCTGCACTTGGCAACTCCTCAGTAGAGGGAAGAAGGAGCTAAGAAGTGTTACTGAAATAGTTGCAGGATTAAACCACCGTTTCATCTTCATTGTGTTATTTGTACATATTTGTGAACCTTTGTACATAAAAACTATTCCTCAGGCATGGAGGCAGAAACTCTGGATACCGAACCAGGATTGAAAATAACTCTTGTTCTAATCTTGCAGTTTACCAGCGACCTGAGGGGTGTTGTAAAAACATTACACATTTTTTTAAAATTAAATTATATTAATTGGAGTAAGAGAAACTGATGTGAGTGTTTCACACCAACTTTTTACAAATGGATGACCTAAGTCACTGGCACCTAACCCTAAGTCACGGGACCTGACCCTAAGTCACGGGACCTGACCCACAAAAAAAAGAAAAAGAGAAGCCTCCCCCTGTAATCTACAGGTCTGACTGCCGGTCATATCAGTGCTTAAATACCAGTAATACGGTAGTTAAATATCCATTGTCTTCAACTTCCCCAAGCATTCGTTTGAGAGTGCTCCCTTCACAAATATGCGGTGAAAAAAGATTACTGACCTAGATAGTGATACATTGTTTCCCTGAATCCCTGGTCATACAAATTCTGACAAAAAAAAAACCAGGCGTACTGGCTATTTTGTACAAATAACTGGCCATACAAGCGTGTCCGTTCCTACCAGGACTTTCAATTATATCCTGCTCAGCGAGAGAAGACACTTACTCAGTCCCCCTTACTTATTCCTTTTATAAATCTTATTAATATAAGCGAGTTAATTAAATTCTTGTTTTAAGAGCTATAGACACTTTATAACATGAAGTCAACTTATTACGACGAACCTGATGATCCAAATACTCGGAACAATGGATGAAAATCTCCGAAAACCAGTCAGAATTTGTAAAACACCAAACATGCTATGTCAGATAAAATTCCAGATATAATTAATAAATTCTTGGAAAATTTCTAAATAAAAGTGGCTTCTAAAGAAAATCTAAAAAGTACTTTAACGGGAAAGTATACACCAGTTGATTGTACTTCCTTTCTGTTTTTTTAAAGAGAAAAATAACATTTTCGTAAGCATTTGTTGTAATAAATATTAAGTGTATGTGTGTGTGTGTGTGTGTGGGGGGGGTATTTTATTCTGTGTGGACAAAATTTAAAATAATTGCGTTCTAGCTTGTGTGGTGTATCTTTCCATCTTTCAGTTTGAGTGGGCTGTATCTTACATCTCAACGTACTGCGGGCGGAATTTATGATTAATCGAAAACATAAGCAAAGTAAACATTTCCTCGTAGAATTTGAAATATGAAAAAAGAATCTGATATGATACGACTTTCTCCTGCTGCAGACGTAGTTCTCGTGAATGAATTTCCTTAAAATTTATAATTTTAGAGAAAACATACCAAATAAAAGTGTTGTATTTTTATTTATATAAATCAAGTAGACAAGTTTAATGAAAATATTTTTTAGAGAAAATGTCTCCATATACGAGAAAACTGCCTGAAAATCATTCTGAAATCGTTGCACTTCCGGTTAACCTTCAAATTTAATATTTGTTTACTTACTTCCGTGTTTCTACGATTCTTTGTTGTTATTTAACCTATTTAAATTTCTCTTTGAATTATGTAGTTAATTGAACTATACAATATTTAGTATGCTGAAAAACACTTCAGAGGAAAGTCTATGGCCACACCATCCTAGAACCCGCCGGAAATCTGTTTTAAATAAAAGTAATAGGCCCCCTCCTAAATGTGTACAGTTAGACATTGGAAGTTTAAAGAAACAAATCTGGTGTGAAACACTCACACAACTTTCTCTTACTGCGATTTACATAGTTATAATTGACTAATTCTGTTCTAACATATAATTCTTACTAGGTGTTTAGTTGGCTCAATAAACATGAATGGGAGTAACCAAAACTTTGTAAGAACTATTTCTTTTTGAGGAATGCATAACTTTACTTCTCCCCTCCCGAAACCTTCCTTAAATGAATTTACTCGGAAAACCAATTCAAACAAAAGTGATAGGCCTCAGTATGTGCGGTTTAATGAAATTCGTTGGAGCCTTTATTTTAGAAAGTCGCAAAAAACGGAAACTGTTGAGTAAAAAAAAAACGCACTTCCTGTGTAACAATTTTCTTCAAACTCGGAATTTTTGGTATCACATTTTATTGCATTTTATATAAAAAACTGAAATAACACCTTATAGAAAATCATAACCCCAACCGACCCCCAAAACTCCTCACAACAAGTTGTAACACTTTCTATGTGTAGGTTATATTTAAAGTTTAAAGAAAATTGTTGGAGACATTTTCGGAAAAATCGCAACAAAAAAAAAATACGGAAAAAACCATTCAGTAAATTAAATAAAGTTTGAACTTTCTGCGAATTTCCTTTTTGAGCTTTTGATCACAAAAATACAAAACACGCACACACCACACCATAGACCAATTTCTAAAAACCACTTTTTCGGATTTAGGGACCCTAAAAACGTGTATATCCGGTGAAAACTGGAAAATCGAAAATTTGACAAGATCGCAAATACCTAATTCCTCATTATAGTCGTAAGAGAAAATAAAAAGCGTTTGAAATGTTTACGGAAAAAACGTGAAAAAGTGAAAAAAAAAAATCAAGAAACTCGTATTTCCGGTTGGTGGATTTGCGACTGAAATCTTTATACCTAATCCGAGTGATACCTAAACGCAATACAAAGATTTTTATGTTTTAATTTGTTTATTTTATTTTATTATTTTATTCATAAATAAAGACCATTCAATAAACATACTTTTTCGAACTCAGGAAGGCTGCAAACTGTCCTTGCAGGTGAAAACGCAATTTCGAAAAGTTGACTAGATTCTAATACATCCTCTTACAATTACAGGGAAATAAACAGGTAGTATTTTCTTGTTAATACAATTGGACGCGAGACACGGAGGGGGTAGTGCGACGTGAGGAACAGGGAATGAGGCGCAAGGCATGCAGGCGCCGATGAAGGAAGGGGTGACGTCCGCGACCGTGGGAAACTCGATGGCCGCGTGGTCCATTTCAAAGATTTCCCGGGTCCGGGCGTCGAAATGGCGAGTAAGTAAGGAGAATAATAGGAAGGAGGCGAGGTTAGGAGCTGCTACCTTGAGTAGGGCGTGAGCAGCTTCCAAGGGGCCGCTAGGATGCGCTCTAAATTTTGCGCGGAAGAAAGGGGGGGTTGGGCAGGCGAGTCCAGGAGGCGCTGGAGGAGGGTTTCCGCAAAATGCTGAGGGTTGTCGTAGGCCGTGCATAAGGCTTGCCAGGCATGGCGGAACTGACCCTCCAGCGGAATATTCGAGATGATGGCGCGTGGAGGCCCTTCTAGTAACCCGAAGAGGTAATGAAGGCGAGCGACGTCTGGTCAATCACTAGGGACTGAAAAAGGGCGCGAAATTCTCCCCAGCGACAGATATCGCCGGAAAAGGTGGGGACGGGGATGATTTTTTTTTTTTACTCAAAGAAATTATTTTTTTTTTTTTAATTTTCACTTTCTCTTATTACTGTAAGAAGAAAAAATATTGTAATCGTTTAAAAATTTTTCGAAAACAGGTTCACGAAATAACGTATAACTTCGTTCTTTCTATTCTATTAATTGTTTCACCAATCGACAATAAGTTTAATGAAAGAAAATTTCGAAATGAAACCTGAACACAAAATTTATTTTTATTTTTGTCGATAATATAGTTCGATAAGTGTGTTCGATAGTTTGCTAAGGCTATAATTTAAATAATGCTAGGTTTAAAATTATACTAAGTAAAAAGAAAATAAATAAAAAAACTATGCTCTAGTAAGATTAATGATAACTTTCAAATAATTGCTGCCCAACTACGTGCAATAAATTCTTTTGTAATTACAACTTTTCTTACTTTGTATATATATATATATATATATATATATAATAAATAAAGTAATAATTCCAAAGATCAGTAGCTTGAACGGTAAAGGCCATGAATTTAACTGATAAGTTTTCTGAGTCCGTGTTATTTTTGAAATGGTTACCTTAAGGCCATTAATGTGGCCTAACCCCTTCAAATTAACCTTCAATTTTTTATTTATTTATTTTATTTAAAGCTAAGACGAGCATTTAATAGGCTAATTCGCATTAGTTTACTCTCTGTCCTAGCCAAAATACTTGTAAAACTCATCCTTAAACATATCCTACCAACCTTGAAGTTTCCAATTTTATCCTAGGCCATAAGTTTGGATTTGGACGCCACCATTCTACCATACAACAAACTCACCGCATTGCAGACACCATTGCATCCTCCCTTGAAAAGAAGAAGTGCCGTTCGGGGACATTCCTTGATGTGAGGCAGGCTTCGATCGTATGGCAACCCGGGCTGCTCCGGAAACTTAAAGGTATTCTCCCAGCCACCTATTACCTCATCCTAAAATCCTACTTATCCGATAGGTATTTTCAAGTACAAATCGGACCATCCTTCTCTCTTTTCAATCATATTGAAGCTGGAGTGCCGCAAGGCAGCAGTCTAGGTCCTATCCTTTACTCAGTATACACTGCAGACATCCCAACAGATCCTGATACTATGCTTCTCACCTACGCAGATGATACTGTTATCCTGTCTACCAATAATGATCCCGTAACAGCCCATAGAAATCTACAAACCCATCTCTCCTCCGTAGAAAACTGGTTTAAAAAATGGGTCATTAAACTTAATGAAAATAAGTCCCAAAACATTACCTTCACTCTTTGTCGTATTATTCTTCCCCCAGTCTACTAAAACTTAATTCCCTTACCAGTAGTCAACGTTGCTCGCTATTTTATGCTGTTGACTTACTTAGACCGAAGACTTACCTGGAATCCTCATATTCGACTTAAAAGAATAAACTAAACAGACGCTTTCGACAACTTAAAAGACTACTGGACAACAGATCTAAGCTCTCCCTAGACAGCAAGAGATTAATTTATACATCTGTTTTAAAACCTATCTGGGCGTATGGGATAGAACTATAGGGTTCAACCAAACGCTCAAATCTCCAAAGACTCCAATTTCTACAATCCAGAATCCTCCGTAACGTTGTAAACGCTGCTTTTTACGTCTCCAACCGAACCATACACACTGACCTTAATATATCGTTCATTGCTCAAGACGCCCAAACCTATTATATGAAATTCCATATTAACCTACAGACTCATACGAATCCTTTAGTTCAACACCTCTCTTCCCGAATATTTCCTAATAACCCTCCTAGAGTCTTATAAAATAATGGCCTCGTGATTGAGTGAAGAGAGTCAATAATGATTTTTGTTGTTTTGGAGTGTAACCATTGGGTACCTTCTCCTCTTACTTTGTATTTATGTTCTTTGTACAGTTGTTACTTATAGCGCTATCGCGCTGATTGTAGCATGAATAAAGATTTACAAAAAAAAAAAAGAAAAAAGGTCGCACATATTTTTTTAAATGTGACCCTAATTTTTTTTTACTTTGTCTAACAGCAGTTAGAGGAAGTATTTTAATCGTGTCAAATTTTCGATATTGATATTTCACCGGAAATGCACGTTTTTATTATACCCTCAGTCCAAAAAAGTGGTTTTAAGCAAATGGTTTGTGTATGTGTGTATGTATGTGTACTGCATAGGTGAAAAACGGAAAATTTCGCAAAACGTTTATGCTTGGCATTTCATTTGGCTATCACCATGGGATCCGACTGGAACTCACCTATCATAAGTCCAGTTTTCAGAGATTTGTCTCTTAGAAAAACAGCTTCAACAATTTTCTTTAAACTTAGTATATCGACTACACATATAAAAAGATGCGACTTTTATTTCGACCGAACAAATTCATATAAGGTAGTTTTTGGTAGTCGGACGGGGTTTTGTTTTCCTCTAAAGTGCTATTGTGTTTAATTACACTATTTTATTTTTTTTTTAATTTAAGGCGCGTCAACATCCATGTTCATTGGCGCCCGGAGCCTTCTCAGTGCACTGCCGGCCTCCGGACATTAATTACACTATTCTAGTCATTTAAATAATATTAATTAGAATTAAAGATATTGTGGTGGTTGGTTCCGCAGAGCTGGAAACCATCAGAGACATTCTCCGTGGTAGCCTGCTTCGTTCTGTGGTCATCGACCGGTTTCGGGCGTTCGCCCATCTTCAGGATGCGTTTGTCAGACAGTGTGATAACACAGACTTGCACAAAGCAAATTCACAGAGCAGTGTTATAAACTGAATTTGCTTTCCACTGAAAGAAAACCCTGCACAAAGTTCAGAGGAAAGCACTATCTGTAAAAAATCTGTTTAAATGAACTTTCGTGGGAAAAATTTTTCAAATAAAAGTTCTAGCTCTTTGTGTGTTTACTATGTAACAGCCGCTTTCGAGAAATTATCCAAGAGGCTAAATCTGATTCATTAAATTGGTATATTACGGTGGTAATACCTAAACGGGATAGCAAGTTTGAGCTTCCTGTGGTTTCTTTTTCTTTTTGAGATATTGTATTCGAACACACACACAGACCATTCACAAAAAACATGTATTTCCGTTAAAAACTCAATTTTGAAAATTTGACGCGATCGTAATACTTCCTGTTATCAGCAGCAGTGAGAGAAAGTGAAAATAATGTTTCAAGAAAATTTTTCAATTACAATAAAAAGCGAAAAATTGAGAAACTAATTTCCCAATGGTATAAATAGATGGAAAGGTTATATTTATTATTTCAAATTAACCATTCAGCGTAGACAATCAACTAAGGAAACATTACAAGAGTGTTGTTTTTAGCGTAAATTCCACAATGTTTTTAATAAATTTGCATGACAAAATGAAAAACACGAATTCTATGTGGGGAAAAAAAAACAGAGCCTAGAAAATACTGTACGTTTTCTGAGAAAGTTATAACAAAATTAATCTCTTAGAGGCAGGGAAAATAAATTGTAACAAGTGCCAAGAAAACTTTCAGTTCTAAGAATAATGAATGGAAATGTAAATAAAATAAGCTGGATTAAATTATTTTCAACATTTCCACGACATTAATGTGAAAGAAAAGTTTTCCTTTTTCAACTTTTAATGCGGAGGCAAATTGTTGACGAGTAGAAAAAATTTATACATTAGTAGACAATTTTTTTTATAAATTTAATAGTTATTTATCAAACAGTTAGAAAAGAGATGCTTTGTTTACACTCGAGTTCAGGCAATTGAATCCTTACGAGTGCAGCCAGTGTGGCAACAAAACAAGAGTGTAAAAATACTTTTACTCACATGCGCTGAATATTTCATTTTTTCTGCAAACGCATGCAATTTTTTTGTATGTAACTGATATGAATATAAACAAGAAAAATCTAGCGTGAAACACTCACACGACTTTCTCTCACTGCAGTTAACAAAATTATAATTGACAAATTTTCTTAACTTATAATTTTTACCGAAGTCATTGGTATTTTTATGGAGAAAACCGTTGAAAAATCTACTTAGAAGAAATATACTTCCGTTAACCGATTTTCTTCAAACTCGTAATATTGGCAACATATTAAATTCTATTTAATGTTATTTAGATGACACAATTATATGATAAATTGAAATAGCGCTTTAGGGGAAAACAAACTCAATTTCGAACATTTGGCACGATCGCAATATCCCCTCTTATCAGGACTTAATCCTAAAGTAAAAATGTGTATAAACTCATTTCCTATCAAATCGATTTTAAATATCGATTCTAAGCTCCTCGTAGTATCTTAACTATTATAATTACTAACAATGGGTGCCTGAAGGCTCTTATCCCCTCATAAAAACAAAAATAAAAAGACAAAATAAAAATAACCGCTCCTAAGAAGCCTGTCCCAGCAATCTGACTCCAAATATTTTAAGATATCTTTAATCTCCAATTCCCCCAAGCATTCCCTTGAAAGTATTGCCCACCCAAATATGCGGAACCTCGCATTTGTGAAACGGGAACACTGACCTCCACCATACACAGTTTCCCTGACTCCTTTTCGTCACAATTTTGACTCCAAGGGCTAGATGGTCTGCCTATTTTGTGTAAATGATTGGCTATCCAAGGGTGTCCAGTCAATACACCCTTCAGTCTCTCAATTGTATCCCACTCAGGGAGAGAAAATACTTCAAAGCTTGGAGGCACCCTTCCGTGTCCTTTCAGTGCTTGTCCAGATCACTATTGCTCCATTGTTTGACTTCCCTATTGCGAAATTGCTTGGCGATGGCTAATGCTGTTCGGGAATGCAAAATGGTAATGATAATCCCACTTTAGCCGACTCGTCTTCCCTCTCAGTGCCCTATATACCCGTATGTCCGGGTATCCAGAAGAGCTCTTCTCTGCTCTCCTGAACGAGGCCATTAAGTCTTCTCCAGCATTCACTCATTAATTTAGAGCTGCAGCACGGCTTATCCAAAGCTTTTAGTGCAGCTTGACTCAGAAAATATATTCCTTACCTCCTTAACTTCTCTCTGCTACTCTTCCACCATTCAGGAGCATTCAATTATTTATACCAATGATCTCAGCCTGGGAAACAGTGGTCATGCTCTCTAAAGTCACACATCTTTTACTATTCAGTCCCTATAGCCAAAGCTTCTGCCCCAGACAGTCCAATTTCCTCCACCTGGAGCCATCAATCTGAACTAACTTAATTACGTTTATTAAAAATAAACACCATTATTTATTTAATTATCGTTAAACAAAGGATGAGAATAAGTTTGTTGACCTTTATAATAATAACAATATATTAGGTTAATATATAAAATACAAACACAGACGACCCCTTGCGGTTAATTATAATATATTCATAAAAACGGGTCAGCCATGTTTATTTTAATAGAGTAAACAAACAACTAGAAACAGTAACAAAGTTCATTTGGTAGATAATATTCCCTCCTGTGGTGTTAGGGGATTAGGCCTTTCTTTAGGGAACATCCATAAATGAACAACATAGATACTGATATCTCTTAAACATCACTAGAGAGTGCGGAGGTAGTTAGTTAGTTGATGAATGAAACTAGTTGTGGTGTGGAGTGACCCCCCATATAGACAAACACTAGTTCATCATAACATATAGGACAGACAAACATTAGATAAATTGTTGTTCACTTTACTTTTAGAGAATTTCATTAAAATGGAGATTCATTTTTGGAGCGTCTAGAAAGTATACGTTGTGGTTTCTTGAGTAAAAATAAAAAAACTGGTATGAATCAACACACACACACGACTGCAATATTGCAATTTAAATAGCTTTGATTTATTTCTTTAAACGGGTATTACGCGCTTACAAATTTCAAATCAATCTGAAAATATGTTATGGGCATGCGAAATATAATTAGGCAAAAAAATGTCGTACTCTGGTGAACCGATTTTCTTCCAACTACGAATTTTTTGCAACATATTAAATGCTTATTAGTATTAATGAAGGGTATAACCCTATGGCGCTACAATGAAGGGCCAAGGCTTGCCAGACGGCGATTTGAATAGGGGCGTGTGGTAAGCACGCCGCAGTTCTCACGCAGTTTAAATCCGGCCTTCGCTACCTAGGGTGCTACTAACTGTAGCTTCCCACTTTTTATCAAGGTGCTGGGACAACACCGACTTTGCCCTCACGAGAATCGAACCCTGAATTCTCGCACGAAAGGCGAGTGCGCTAGCCACTAGACCAACGCGTGAGGGCAATGTAGGATATAGTATCGTATAATATGTCCAAATGGCAATTAAGAGGCAATTGTTTAGATCTCCTTACCATTACATACAAAATATAGATTGTAGGGAACATTATATGTATGATGTTATATATAACTTCGTATACCAACTACGCACATAAATACCTATCAGATTTATTTGAAGCATTTTCCCAGGATGATTGATTTTTTAAGGGTTCCGAAGAAACAATAGCGTTATGCTTTCCTCTACAGCAGCACTTCATTATAATATATGTTTTGCCACCTGTATAATATTAATGTATTTAGAAACAATGATAGAATTCCAAATTTGAAGAAAATCGATTGACTGAAAGCTTGACTTTACAACGTAGGTTTTTTTTTAGTTTTCTTTTTTTTTGAATTTCCTCGAAAACGGTGGCATGATTTTCTTGAAAGATGAAATGTTACTGTACAGATAAAAAACATCAATTTTATTTGAAACATTTTTCCAAAAAAAAAAAGAAAAAAAGAAATTGTTTTTAAAGGGGTTGGGGTGAAGGGTCTGTCACTTACTTTAACTTTAAATGCACAACTTTGTTGGCCAGCTCAATTATACATTACAAACGTTGTAATGTTAAAGAAAAATTTGTTAATTAAACTGTTAATTAGAGCAGGAGACAGTCGTGTGAGTGTTTCACACTAGATTTTTCACTTTTTTTTCAGAAATATATATATATATATATATACAGGGTGTCCCAAGGTATATGGATAACGACTTTTTCTCGGAAACTAAGATAACTAGAAAAAAACTAAAAAATACGTGTCCCCGTAGTTTTTTGTTAGAACACCAAATTTAATTTACAAATTTGTTTTGGTACTTTCAGAAGCGAGATACAGGCACCAACTTCATTTTTTCAAATGGGGAGGTGTGGTTTTTATTTAAGAAATAGATTCCTCTATTTTTTTGTAAGAAAAATTTACTTGAATGGTTTTTTTTTTCTTTGAGCGATATTTTACAAGTTATGAATGAAAACATGATTCCTATAAGAAATTTCAAAATGATATTATAGCGTTTTTTGATTGAATAAGAAAAAAAGTACTATTTTATTATAAATTTTACTCCTCATTAATTTATAGATCTTGCTCGAACTGGTCCCCCACCACTAGAGATGTATTTCTTTGGTCGTAAGGTACAATTGGCAGGAAAAAGCATGTGTATGCATCTCTAATGGTGGTGGCCAGTTCGAGCAAGATCTGTAATTAATGAGGAGTAAAATTTATAATAAAATAGTACTTTTCTTCTTATTCAATCAAAAAAACGTTATAATATCATTTTGAAATTTCTAATAGGAATCATGTTTTCATTCATAACTTGTAAAATATCGCTCAAAGAAAAAAACCGTTCAAGTAAATTTTTCTTACAAAAAATAGAGGAATCTATTTTTTAAATAAAAACCACACCTCCCCATTTGAAAAAATGAAGTTGGTGCCTGTATCTCGCTTCTCGAAGCACCAAAACAAATTTGTAAATTAAATTTGGATTTCTAACAAAAAAATCAGGGACACGTATTTTTTAGTTGTTTTTCTAGCTATTAGTTTCCGAGAAAAAGTCGTTATCCATATACCTTGGGACACCCTGTATATATATATATATTATTATATATATATATATATATTATATATACAGGGTGTCCCAAGGTATATATATATATAAAACATGAGGCCGCAGTAATACGCAGCTTCTATAAACTTTGTCCTCGAATCAGAGAATTCTTAAAATACAATATTTATTCAAAATTACAGTGAAATAATTTTAAAAAACTAAGATTTCAGTAATATGTACTAGTTCAGTGCTTTGAATTTTCGTTTAATTTACAGAGTCAAATGTATTAGAAGAAATGGTAAAATGTTTCTAAGCAAGAATCACTTTAAAAATAATCTGTTAACAAAAAAAAAAAAAATATCTGTTACTTACCTTCAGACTTTAGTCCAAGTTTTTCAATTACTTGTATTCTAGGCATGTAGCAAATCATACCTTCTAAACTTTTTTGATACCAGCTGCCCTGATTTCCCGAAAATGTAATTTATCTAAGTATAAACATCGAACCGCAGCAGCTCTAAAAAAAAAAAAAAGAGTGGAAAATGGAAAACTAAATAAAAATAAAATAAAAAAATACAAAAAATAAAAATAGTAATTGTTTAAATATTAAACTTAATATAATAAAGATAAAACAAACAAAAAAAATAAATGAAAAATAAGGAAAAGAAAATAAAGTAGCAAATAAAAAAGAATGAAAATAATTATTAGATTCTTCAAAAAATGATGGTGATAAGTAGAAGATGAAACAATCGCCCACAATCACTCTAATACGTTCCTGTTTATGAAATATCACAATGGGAACAAGAATGGCCATCAAATTCATCTGTGATAAATCGGTTTTGAGTTAAACATTTCTAAAGGTAGGTTAATTAGTGTAGAACATTTATAGATTTGCAGAGAGAGAGAGAGAGAGAATGGATAAATATCCTGAAGGATAAATAGCCTAAGCTCTCTCCCACGGGCAACCAAAACTTCTGGAACCTAATCCTCCTCACGACCGCAACAGTCTGTCATTAGATGAATGGGCGTTTTACTCTCCTCAGCTTCATCAAACTTTACGAAAGGAATCTGTCATAAGCCCCATTATGTAGAGATGTCTCCTATAAACCACAAAATCCCGGTAAAGGATTGTGGTGGAACAAACCACTATGCCAAACAGCTGACAGTTGACACGTTCTTCTTCTCACCAGCTATCAAATCACGTTCTAGAATGGGGTACTAGAATTTCAATTACAATGACAAACTAGAGATGCAATACAACGTTCAAACTGTTTTGATATGGGGGGGAAAATTGCTCAGTATATAATACGATAGTAGTCAGTTGTAAAAGAGAATACTCCACAAGTCTGAAAATCCTATCTGCAGCCATCACCTTTTATCGCTCCGTCGCTCCCACTCTTTCCAGTTAAACAGAATGGACACACACATAGTCTCCACATCACATCACATCATACCACTTCTCAGCTTCACCATTGCAGGATCCAATTAGATGCCTAAGAAAAACACAGCAATATCCACTATCGGCCCTGTTTAAACCGCCGATCAATAATTTAGGAAGCCGAGATTGGCACCCTTGCACTTGTGCAAATGGATGTGTAATTGTTTAAGTGAATGCTTTAGAGAATATGGAAGTTAAAAATACAGCACATATTAGAATTGTTCGTGCAAATAAATATACTCGTATTAGTAGTTGGTGCAAAGAATCGTTGAGCATCTTAAAAATAAACAAAAAAATTAATAAATAAATAATAATAATAATTTAGGACTGCGGTAATCCAATAAACTTAATCCATGGGAACTGAAAATTCTATTTACTCTGCACCTATACTGCGGGTATTTGTGTTTGTGCACTGTATATAAAAGAATATGTGTGGATAGAAATGATGCATATATAGTAGTGTGTAAAGTATGGATGGCTAGGTAAACCCCAAACATATCGCATCCCAGATTATCTCTGCAGGTCCTATGTAGTGGAGTTGGACAGAGAAAAATGCAGAAGAGAGAAGTGCCCTATTGAACACTGATATATTGATTGAAAAACAGAGTATTGCAAGGAGTTTTGCCCTGACTGTATAATCGCAGGGAACTCCTGGGCAAACGTGTGATATAAGGAATGGGTCAGGGGATATATAAAGTTTCTGAAAAATTTCCAGGGAAATACATAAAAGCAACAAATGAATTTCATTTTTGACCAGCAATTAAATCTTAATATGTTCAATGACATCTAATTATCTAACTCCTTAGAAAAGTTAATTCTTAGCAGGAAGTCTTCTTTCACACTTGGGCTATAAATAAAATAAAAAAATTTGGTGTGAAACACTCAGACGACTGTCTGTTGCTCTAATTAACAGTTTAATTAACAAATTTTCTTTAACATTACAACGTTTTTAATGTATAGTTGAGCTGGCCAACAAAGTTGTGCAGCTAAAGTTAAACCAAACTAACAGACCCCCCCACTCAAACCCCTTTAAAAATAATATTTTGGGGGGGGGTTGTTGCAAACAAATGTGATGTTTTTATCCGTACAGTAATATTCCAAATTTAAAGAAAATCGTTATAGCAGTTTTCAAGAAAATCCCCCCTCCCCCCCAAAAAACTCAATAAACAGTAAAGTCTCCCTTCCTGTTAACCGGAAGTTAAATTCGGATACTATCAATGCTTGGAATGTACGTATATTAATGATTATGAAGGTGGTAAAAACCATATATTTTACTTAGAGGAAGACATAACGCTATTGTTCTCTCAGACCCCTCAAAAAAATCAATTATCCCGAGAAAGTGTTTAATAGTTTTTGCAATAATTAAGAGAAAAAGAAGATTAACACTTTAAACTACCAACAGGCACTGCAGATAGTGATTCTAATACTCTCTAGCGGGCTGTAAACTAACTACTTCTAGTAAAAACTTGGGATTATAAATTGGTCGCTGTTATTTTAATGACCATATAATGGTGTATTTTACAGAATTGTTATAAAAGTAATTAAATATAAAAAAAAACAATGTGTCGTTTTTTTCGCAATAAAAGGCCTGTATGAGCATTGTTGGTATATGATGATTAAAAATAAAAAATAAAAAATCTGGTGTGAAACACTCACACAACTTTCTCTTACTCCAGTTCTCACAATTATAATTGACAAACTTTATAGTTTGTGTGCCAAATTTAATGAAATTCGTCGAAAACTGAAAAAACTGTCCAGTAAAAAGCACACTTCCGGTTCTCTAATTTTCTTGAAACTCGGAATTTTGGTATCTATTTATTTCTAATCATTTTTGTTTGGATGATAGAATTGTATAATCATCTATGATAGCACTTCAGAGAAAAACATAACCCCACCCCTCCCGCGTAGCTGCCCTTAAATGAATTTTCACAGAGAAATGTTTTAAATAATAGTTGTAGATGTTTGTATGTTTAGTTTATATAGGAAGTTTCAGGGAAATCGTCGGAGACATTTTTGAGAAAATCGCGAAAAGTGAAAAAATGATTTACTAAAGTGGTAATGTAAAAGCACTTCCGGTTATCCGATTTGTTTGAAACTCGGAATTTCAACAACATATTCAATTCTAATTAACATTATTTAGTTGATAGAATTGTTCGATTAACTGAAATAGGCCTTTAGGTGAAAACCTAACCCCACCCCCACCTACATAACTGCTCCTAAATGAATTTTTCCAGAGAAACATTTCAAATAAAAGTTGTAGCTCTTTATATGTATAGTTCATATAACAAGTTTAAAGAAAATCGTCACAGCCATTTTTGATAGAAACGCAAAAAAGTAAAAAAACCAACAAGTAAAGTCGTACTTCCGATTGAGGAATTTTGACAGATGACCCACTGTCAAATGCCATGGTGATCCTAAACGTAATGTCAAGCTTTTAACTTTCTACGGTTTTTTGTTTTTGAGCTATGCTGTTCATATATATATATATATAAACACAGACCATTTGCTAGAAACCACTTTTTTGGACACAAGGGACCTCAAAACGGATATTTCCGGTAAAAACTCAATATCGAAAATTTGACACGATTACAATACTTCCTCTTACTAGGAGTGAGAGAAATTAATAAAAAATCATTCGTGCAATTTTTGAAAATATCTAGAAAAACTGAACGTGGTACTTCGAGTTGATGGGTTTTGACCAAACTAGCAGTAAGAGAAAGTGAAAAAAAAAGAAATCTATTGTGAATTACTCACATGACTTTCTCTTACTCCTCTTAATACAATTACATATAAAATTACATTTTATTCAAATTTTGCTCATTGGTTCTAACATAGATATCCGGTAATCGCACTTCCGGTTAACCAATTTTCTTCATCATATTTGTAATACTACCAATGCTTCTATTGTTTATTTATTGATATTACCAAGGTGGCAGAACCATACATTTTTACTGAAGTGGTACTTACAGTCATGGTTAACGCTACTGTTGCGACCCCCCCCCCAAACTCAAGAAAATCAATTTTCCCAGGAAATGTTTCAAATAAAAATGATGAGTTACCCGCGATTTTTCATTTTTGGTATATTTTGTTCACACACACACACATACTCGTACTCGTGCACATACTCATACACCATTCGCTAACGTCCTCAGGGGACCTCAAAACATGTATTTCCGGTGAAAACTCAATTTTGAAAATTTTACACGATTGCAATATTTCCTCTTACTAGGAGAAGTAAGAGAAAATAAAAAAAAAATGTTATCGCTACAAAAAATAATTTGTTTAAAAAAAAAAAAATCGACATAAAAACTCTTTTGAATTTTGATACATATATCCTACTTTAAAATCCACACTTAACATACTTGACCATTTATCAATTAAATAAACTCCTCATTTAAATGGTCCTTTGAAAATGATAGCGTTGCAATAAACTACCTATTCAAAGTATGCTTAACTACCTACTCTCAGGCATTGATTAGGAAACTTTATGCTGAATCGACAAAACTTTATTAATTAATTAGATTAAATGGGTATAAAATTTAATAAAATTAACCAAAGCTAATTCACTTTCTAGCTGATGTAATTGTGTTTTACTAATAGACAATGTACTAATTACACACACACATACCACTCAGGACTCAACTTCCATGTATATCTGTTTTACGACTCATAGTCCACTCTTTTTCACAAGACTAGAACAATTACAAATTTTTGTTTTGTTCTGCCACATGTAATTTGATCACTAATTCTATTACAACATTCTTGTAATATTGAAGATTCTTGCCTCTATCGCCACTATCGCTCAACAATATACAGTAACTACTAGTAAACTAGTAATCAACAATAAGTATTTTCTATGTCATTTGTATATCGATATATAAATTTCATATTAAATTACACTTATTTGTTAAAGTAATCAATGTAAATACTCTTCAAATTTACAAATCATTATACTTGTTTATCAGCTTAATTACATAAATTGTGTTGGGAAGGTATACTACCTTTTAGTCAGACTGTTTGTTTGTACATGTAATAAATAACATATACGGGTAAACTAGTGTTGACAAAACAGAGTGTTTAATCAGGAGTCAGAATGAGGTACATATTTGCTTATTAACCCGATTTAATGAGTTCTCAACATAACCGCCCATATAACGCGCGCCCATATAAAGTCTCAAATATATTTCAGCTTTACTGCTTTACTGCTTCGAATTTTTTCTCGGATATACAAGTTTTGAGGTCCCCTAAGTCCGAAAATGTGGTTTTTAGAAATTGGTTTCACTGTGTATGTGGTCAGTATAACTAAAAAACGGGAAATCGCAGAAAGTTCACACTTGATATTTTGTTTAAATGCTAGCATAGATCGGTCAACCTGGAAGTGACATTAACTGAATATATTTTTCAGTTTATTTATTATCTATTCTTATTACTATAGTATACACCTAAATTTCTTATACCCCCCCCCCCCCCAATAATAAAAATGATATGATAAAACACTGAGTATTAAAATTAACTGAGCAATAAAATACCAATATTAAAATTTAGTTATGAACTATCCTTCAAAACAGGCTATTTATTACACACTATTTTCTAATGTCTAATCATAATTTATAATAATTCCATTTTGTCATTATACACACACACACACACACACACACACACATAGGAACATAACCTTATAACATCCCGCAGCATATATACAACCAACAATCAACAAGTGTGAGTGTAACAAAAACATTGCGTTCAAGTGAACTCTCTACACGAACTTAGTGAATTTGCTCTGACGATGGATGAGAATCCGAAACCGGCCAGGTACAAAAGGAATATGCACGCTGAGACGGATAAAATACAAAAATCTAGTTTTTTGAGGAAAGCCTATCCCCCCCCCCCCACAAAACTCACTTAAATGAAATTATGCGTAATTAAAAATACAATCCAAAGTGATAGGTCTCCAAGTGTATGCATGGTTAGTATAACAAATTTAATTGTTAGTGAATAACAATAACACACTTTATTTAAAAGAAAATATTACATACAGAAATAAGTAAATTAGTATTACATAGCATGGCATGAAGCCGTCTGCCAGAGTTCGGTTATTAATGTATACATAAAAAAGAAGCAAAATTACATATAATAAAGAAAATTACTATTTTGTTTTATTATAATTATTAATTATGAAATTGTAGGTGTTAATGTTTGGCTTTATTTCTATAATCTAGAGCTTGTTGAACAAATTTTACAAAAACAAGGCAATCAATTGTATTGGAAAGGTAAGAAATCACAAACTGTGATGAAAGTGAACCCAGTCCAAAGTGTAATTGACGAATATGAGCCAGTGCAGAACATTGACATAAGAAGTGGAACATATCCTCTCGTTCATTTAGATTACACAAGTGGCACCTCTCTTTATCCGGGTCTTTATTAAACCATTGGACACTATTTAGATTGTATAATTCACCCCCCATTTTGAAAAATATGCTCAAATCTTTTTGATTAACTTCTTCATTTAGGCCAACATTATATGTAGAAAGATTTTTATTAATAACCAACAGCTCTTTATGAATAAGTTACTCACAGACTCCTCCCAATCACTTGTTCTGATATTCTCTAGTAAGACTGAAGCATAAGTTTTCCAGTCTGATAAATTATCTTGACTGAAACTGAATTCTATTGAGTATTTCTGTAAAAGATCTGACCAGCATTTAAACTAAAGAATATTCTTTTTAACAACTTCTGAGGCTACAATCTTAGTTAAACGGGAATCAAGAGAAGAAAAAATTGTAATGCAATATTTAATATGAAGATTTAATGTGAAGTAAAAAACTTTGTTGATGGAGCCCTCAAGGAGAAGGAGATGGAATTATGTAGTTAGGAGTAGAATTGGGCAAAGCAAACACTTTTTTAACAAAATATCTTTGAAATTTCTCTAAATTAGTTATAAATTGTTAGCGTTTAATCGTTGGAGTCTTTATGGAGAAAGTCGCAAAATACTTAGTTCAGTAAAGCTGCATTTCCGGTTAACCGAATTTCTTCAAACTCTGAATTTTGGCATCACATTTCATTGTAATTAATATTATGTAGATGATAGAATGATATAATAAACGGAAATAACACTTTAGTGGAAAATATAACCCCCCACTCCTCCACAATACCCCACTTAAATGAACTTACCCGGAAAAATGTTTCATGTAAAAGTTGTAGCTCTTTATATGTGTAGTTAATATGTTCAGTTTAAAGAAATTTGTTTGAAGGCATTTTCAAGAAAATCGCCAAGAACTGAAAAAGCGTGAATATGTGGTCCACACATACACACACCATTGGGTAAAGACATTTTTTTACATATTCAGTGGATCCCTCAAAAAGTTGTACTTCTCGTGAAAACTGAATTCCGTATGATCACAATACTGGTATGATCACAATACTTTCTCTTACTAGGAGTAAGAGAAAATGAAAAGATATAAGTTACTATTTATGGATTTCTTTCTCTTAGTGCCACGAAAGATATCTTACTAGTACTAAAACAGTTACTATCTTCATGATGTCATGTGAGCAATAAACTTTTTATTTTATCACTAATAAACGCGCTAAAATAGAAATGTCTGTCATAAAAATTCATAGATCATGAGGCCTAGTTTGGGAACTATTTCTTTGTCTTTATTTTATTTTCCTAATTTCAACTATTATAATGGTCGATAAACTGTAATAATAAATAATTTAATTTCATTTTATTATTTTTATTACATTAAAAAAAAAAATGTTATAGGCTTTCATGGAATACTCTTTGTTCTAAAGTTTTATCAAAAAAATTTATGAGCTCATAATCCTTATTTTTATTGTTTTTTTAAATCTTATTTCACCATCAACGGAAATTTATTTATTATAGTTATTAAAGTTTTAATTATTTTAGTCATTAATATTTTCCGTTACACAATTTATATAATTATGATCTTTAAAGAAGTAAAAAAAATTTAAAAAAAAGTAAAAATGTCTGGCATGAAAAAGTGAACACTCATTGAAAGTCTGAATAGCGTCTAGCGATTTGAATGCCTATTTTATGTAGGTTTTTCTTAGACCCTTTTAGGCATGAGATGAGAAAAACAGATCGAAGATGAGAAAAAACACCGATCGAAATGGATGTACAAGCCGGGTATCTCTGGAGAGATTTAGTAACAGAATACATATACTACATGTATAAGATGGCGAGAGTAACGCTAACCATCACTAGAGAGAAAATACTCTACAACAATATAACAAAGACATCCTCCCCAATTGTGTACAATTCCTTTTAGTGGAATATATCCGCGATCTATAGAATATATATACATATATATATCTGACGTCACTCTGTCTGTCCCTTTTTTCCCCGAGACTAAGATGTCTGTCAATACGGATATTTTCAACAAAATCTCCTTTATTCTCTCTCACTCTTTCACTCTCGCTTTTCATTGTCAAAAGAAAAATTGAAGAAGAAGAGAAAAAAAACACATAGCAAGAAAAATAAGAGGAAACTATCTTTACTAGGTCGAGCCAATAGGAATCGATTTAAATCAGAATATGTTAAAGTGTGCTGTCAAAAAAAAACATTCTATCAATCAATAAAAAAAAAAATCTGGTGTGAAACACTCACACAACTTTCTCTTACTGCTGTTCTCGAAATTATAATTGACAAAAGTTATAGTTTGTGTACCAAATATAACGAAATTCGTCGAAAACTGAAAAAAAAACTGTTCAGTAAAAGCGCACTTCCGGTTTACTAATTTCCTTAAAACTTAGAATTTAGGCCATCTATTTATTTCTAATTAATGAATTTTGTTTGGATGATAGAATTCTATAATCAACTATGATACCACTTTAGAGGAAGCTGTAACCCCACCACTCCCCTAAAAGTGCCCTTAAATCAATGTTCCAGAGAAATGTTTTAAATAAAAGTTATAGATCTTTGTATGTTTAGTTTATATAAGATGTTTCAAGAAAATCGTCGGAGCCATTTTTGAGAAAAACGCAAAAAAGTGAAAAAATCATTTAGTAAAGTGGTAAAGTAAACGCACTTCCGGTTATCCGATTTTTTTCAAACTCGGAATTTCAACAACATATTTTCTAATTAATATATTTAGATGATAGAATTGTCTAATAAAACTGAAATAGCACTTTAGATGAAAACCTAACCCTACCCCTCCACCATAAGTGGCCCTTAAATGAATTTTCCCAGAGAAATGTTTCAAATAAAAGTTGTAGCTGTTAGTATGTGCAGTTGATATGCCAAGTTTGAAGAAAATCGTTGGAGCGATTTTTGAAAAAATCGCAAAAACGTAAAAAAAACAAACTGTAAAGTGGTACTTCCGGGTGAGTAATTTTGACAGATGACCCACTGCCGGATCCCATGGTGATACCTAAACGGAATATCAAGTTTGAACTTTCTACGATTTTACGTTTTTGAGCTATGCGCTTCACATACACACACACACACACACACAGACCATTTGCTAAAAACCCACTTTTTTGGACTCAGGGGACCTCAAAACGGATATTTCCGGTGAAAACTCAATATCAAAAATTAGACACGATTACAATACTTCCTCTTCCTAGGAGTAAGAGAAAGTAAAAAAAAAAAATGAACTGATTGGTTGGTTCTATCCTGAAAGATTTTTCCAAAATTTAATCGTGGATGGTTCTAAAAGTTTTTAGCGGACGGTTATTATTATTATTTTTGTTTGTTTGGAGGGGGCCAATAAGTCACGATATTGTTCGAAATTATTATTTTCCTAATTTTCTAGGTAATTTTTTTCAGATTTTATTAAGAAAGATGATGAAAATAACCATGGAAGTTTCAGCGAAGGTTGTCTTTACTCTAAAGTGCTGAATTTATTTATTATACAATACAATTCTATCTTTCATATAATATTAATAAAATTTTAAACATGTCAGCAGAATTCCGAGTTTATAGAAAAAAAAAATCGGTTGACCGGAAGTGCGACTTTACTGAACAGTTTTTTCAGTTTCCGGCGATTTTCTACATAAAAACACCTTGACTTAAAAAAAAATAATAATAAAAACTAATAAAAAACACATAAAATGGAGATTAATGAGGCTCTTTGCTTAGGAAGGAATCAAATTAATCTGATGGCAGAGGGCTTTTCATGAGGCACGGCAGATTCAAAAAACATCTGCATAAGGTGGGGGGACAAGTAGCTCAAAACCTTTGTGTATGCTATGTCAGGACGAGTTCGGTAGCAATCGCTAGATTACTCTTTGAGACCTTTGACACACTGAGTTCAGAGCTGAAAAACTCACACTGAGTACAAAAAGAGCTGGTTGGGGTTGGGAAAGCGCTCAACCTTATGAAGTGGGGAGGTTACTCATTCTCCTACATTAGGTTCTTATACTACACCTACAGGCGTACGTACAATAATCATCTACTGGTTGCACTGGCTGGGATCGGGACCTATCTCCCTTCCCACCTGATCCAGTCTAAATTGTTGAAAACTATTTTCAGAGAATGTTTATTGTTATGCAAGGCTCCCAGGGGAGTTGCAAAAATTTAAGCATTCCACTAAAAAAATGGACAGTCAGTATAATTTACCGTTTCGGTAAGTTTCTGAAATTCTGAAATTATATCAAAGATACTATATTAAAAGTATTGTTAAAAATTTCGTATTTGATGGATATTAATTAACCCGGGAAGTGTGACTTTAAAACAGATTAGCTTACTGAGTTGTTTTTTTCTTTAATTTTCTTGAAAATGAATCCAAACGATTCTTCATAATTGTATATACATTCATTTGTACAGGTCTCTTGCTATTATTGGAAATATTTTATTTTTTCACAAAAAGTTATTTTGTGTAATTTTAGAGATATTTGAACCTGTAGGTTTGTCTCTGTTTCACAACAATATAAGTTCCTTTATCTATTAAACAGATTTGAGTTAAACATTTCAAGAATTTGCAGAAAATTTGTAAATAATTAGTTCTGTGAGTGTAGTAAGTGAGTCTTGTGATTTGTTCCACAACAGATTCACTCAGATTCAATTTTTAAACAACAGAAAAATTCAACAATAAATCTGTTGACAAATTAGTCGATCTAACCTTGAACTTTTATTCAAAAATGTTTTAATAAATATTTCAGTATTTTATAAAATAACAAATTCAGCCAGTTGGTGATAAGAAATTCCTGTTTTTTTTATCCATAATATTCTTCAAATTAAAACAAACAACAAAAAAAAAAATACAATATAAAATATGTTTTATTAACTGACTTAAACATTTTGTTTTAATAACCACAAATAAATAAATAAAATAAAAGAAATCGTACCAATAAAAAACTTGAAAGATAAGAGGAATTTATAAAAAAAATAAATTTACTGACGTATTTAATAAATTATTTGAAGAAAAACCGAAATCTAGTGTGAAACACTCACACGACTTTCTCTTACTTCAGTTTACACAGATTTAAGTGACAAACTTCCTTGAAACTTATAATTTTTACAAAATGTCTGCTCGTCATTTACATTAATTCGAAGAATAATTTAAACTTAATAAAGTGATTTTTTTGGAGGAAACCAGAAACTCCCTCACCCTCGCAATACTTCTTTAAATGAACTTTCTCGGATAAGAAGTACCCAACAAAGCAGTTATAAATCTGCTGTATTCATAATTAGTGTAACAAATTTGAAATTCATCGGTGTTTTTAGGATAACAATCGAGTTTTAAGTAAAAACAAACTTCCAGTTAGCCGGTTATCTCTCCAAACTCGTAATTTGGCAACCTATTTTATTCTAATTATATTATATGATATTATTTAGATAATACAAGCATTAATACCGAATAGGACTGTCTAATATGAATACCACTGTGCTGACCATCTCCAGGTATGCTCCAGGCTGGAAAATGACGAAATTCCACAGAAGAACTAGTTGCTTATAGACTGACATCCACGCTGTACTGGGTTGCACGAGATTATATGGCTGCAAGGCTAGAGATGGTATAACAGTTTAGAGGAAAATATAACCTTACCACTCTCCCAAAAACCACCTTAAATTAATTTTTCCGCAGAAACGTTCCAAAAAAAAAAAAAATTGTAGCTCTTTGTATTTGTGGTCAACTTAAACATTAAGTATAAACGAGATATATTTATATATGGTTATATCTCGTTTGTTGGCGGCTTGCCAACCGACATCTCGCGGTTTCCAATTTGAAAAGTCCTGCTCTAAACGACATCAGTAAACAAACAATGAGAGCTGGATATTGCAAAAGAAAATATTTTCGGATTTTATTCTTCTGATTCGAAGAAATAAAGGAACTGTTCATGAAGACGGAAATCGTTGCCCACTATAAAAAAAAAAGGAAAGAAGAGTTGATTAGGACAGTAGGAGAGGATGCCTGTGCGGAAGATTTCCGAAGAAGATAATGGATGGAAAGCGGAGCCTCCCCAGTTGAAATTGATATAAAAAAGTCGAGGAAAACTTTCTGAAAATGAGGATTAGATGGTGACACCTCAAGTAGATTCTAGCAGTTATGTGACAAACCTTGAGAAGACCATAGCTTCAATTTGGGTCCTTCTGAGCCATTGATTAAGAAAGTAACAATTCAAGTTATAATTAGTTCTGATACGAATAATAAGATCTTTATTTAAGACTTAGATCTTTATTTAAGATAAAAAAGTAAAAAGTGACTTGGAGATCATTTCTCACCAATCAAAATACCTCATTACCTAGTATGGTAAACCAATAACTAGCGTTTACTTCGTCAATTAGACTGGTGAACGATTTGTCTAGTTTTAATGGTTTAAATTGGACAAAATTAAACAATTAGTAAATTTAGTGTCTGCCCTTTTACTTAATCTATAAAGCCTATTTTAATGGGGCCTAATTTATTACAGTCATACTAATTGAGAAATCCACAATAATTTGAATAATATAAGATTATTGAATTCTTTAACATGATTAATTCAGTTTTACTCTTATTAAAATTCTATTACTCCTAGAAATTAATAAATATTTTATAAATTTATATATTGTAACGTAACTGACCGACATTTTAACCGAACAGTGGGTTGTCGGCAGTCTAAGATTTATATTAGAGGTGAGAAATGTGAGATGTTGCTGTCTTTCACGGACCTCTGGTCGGATCCTTCACAAAGCATTCTAGTTTAAGGAGACATCTCTAATAATCAGACACTTTACATAATCATCTCTTATGACAAAGCAGGAAACACCCATCCATTTTATCACAGATTGCTTGGGTTTGAAGAAATTATGTTCAGGACCTTTGGTCGGAACAGGATGTCTGTGTAATAGCTTAGGTTATTTCTCTTTAAGATTATTGTCCGATTTGTTCGGACTGCGGTGAATCTTAGATGGGAAGACCCAGGTCTAAATTTTCGTTCTAGTCCAGATTTTAGTTGTTTTTCTTACAGTGGGGCTTTGGATAGCGTAGGGTTTGGTCCCTCAACCAAACACGTATAATAATAACAATCTATATTTAAACAATGTATAAAAGAGGGCATAATTTCACCCTTGATTTTTTCCATAATTATAAATCCATAGACGGTTGACAAATATTCACTATAACTGGCCATATTATTCGAGCAAGCCTGATACAGGTGCCACTGTTTAGGAAAACGCAAAAGCACAGTTTTCTTATTATATTTCCAAACAGCTGTTACACGCTTAATTGTTTTATAAGAATATTACCTTCATACAATATACTATCAAATTATAATTTTCCACTTTCTTGAATATTAATCGTGTCCAATTTTCGAAATAAGCTTGTTCACCGGAAATACATGTTTTTCATTATGAAAATGAAAGATTTTTACGCGAATATATGTATGTATAACAATATAATATCTCAAAAACAAACAATACTAGGAAGCTCAAAACTTGACATTTTGTTTTAGGTTTTGACTCCACTATACGATAGTTTCGGTCAGAGCCCAACAACTGGAATTCACAACTTTACTGATTTTTTTTTTTTCAATTTTTCATGATTTTCTCAAAAACGACTCCAAAGATTTTCTTGAAACTATGTATATTACTAAATACATAAATGCCTATATTTGAAACATATTTTTTTGGTTTTGTGAAATCGAATCTGAGCAATGTATGACGTAAAAAGTTCAAATGATATTTCAAGATGAAAGAAAGTGTTCAATTATATTACTACAATTATATTATTATGCTTAATTATTATAAATAGATTTTATTACATTTTCTTGGTCCTAATAAGAGGGAAGTATTGTAATCGTATCAAATTTTAGATATCGTGTTTTCACCGGAAATATCCGTTTTGAGGACCCCTGAGTCCATAAAATTGGTTTTTGAAAAATGGTCTGTGTGTGTGTGTGTGTGTGTGTGTAAGTAAACAGCAAGTAAATGGTCTGTAAGTATGTAAGTAAACAGCATAGCTCAAAAATGAAAAATTGCAGAATGTTCAAACTTCGTTTCTGTCATAATATCTGTCATTTCTGAAACGGAATTACTACTTCTCACTGCAGGATTTTTTGCAATTTTCTTCGAAAATGGCTCCAACGTTTCTCTTTTGAACTTGGTATATCAACTGCACACACAAAGATTTACAGCTTTTATTTCCCCGAGAAAATTCATATAAGTGTAGTCATATAAGAGGGTGGGGTTAGGTTTTCCTCTAAAGTGTTATTTCAGTTTATTACACAATTGTATTATTTAAGAAATAGTAATTAGAATTAAATTTGTTGTTGAAATTGCGAGTTTAAAGATAATCGGATGGCCGGAAGTGCGTTTTTACTGAAAAGTATTTTTTCAGTTTTCTGCTGTTTTCTCTAAAACAGCTTAAACTAATTTTTTTAAACTAGTTGTGTGAACAACACATATAAAGAGCTACAACTTTTATTTGCAACATTTCTTTGGGTAATGTCATTTAAGGGGGCTTTTGGAGGGAGGGGCGGGGTTATGTTTTCCTCTAAAGCAGCGGTTCTCAACCTGTGGGGTGCGCTCCCTAAGAGAGGCGCAGTAACATTATAAGGGGGGCGTCAAACAAATGAACACGATAGGGCATCATTTCATTTTTTTATTAATTTAAAATATGACAAAAACGAAAATATTGAAATAAATATTTCTAGGACATAGACTTAATGGACTAATATGTGCCTGTTTTGAAGTACACAGCCTATCCAGGCTGTGTAGGCTGTTTTATATTCGAGATAGTCACTATGAGCTTCCTTTCTATTTGAAGTTTGTTTCTATATTTAGATTTTAAAGCAGCTACAGTAGAAAAACCAATTTCTGCAAAAAACAAAAAAAAAACAAATTGCGATTAAATTTCCGTGTTATTGGGTTACTTTTATCTATCTTATTATCTTATATTATATAAGGGGCGCAAAATTATTCAAGATAAAAAAAAGAGGAAGCGCGAAACACCAAAGAATGAAAATCGCTGCTCTAAAGTGCTATCTTAGATGCTTATACAAAATTCTACTATCTAAACAAAATTAATTAGCAATAAATGATTGCCAATAATCCGAGATTCAAGAAAATTAGTAAACCGGAAGTGCGTTTATATAGATCAGTTTTTTTCAGTTTTCACGATTTTCTCCATAAAAACACCGACGAATTTCATTAAATTTTTTATACTAACTATGAAATATGTTAGTTACAATTTTAAAAACTGCAGTAAGAGAAAGTTATGGGAGTTTATATATATGTATGCATCAATTTTCAAATACAAATAGGAAGTTCCTTTATATAATAAAATGATTGATGAATTTGTGTTGCTTTCTAAATTGATCAACATTGAACAGCGTAAATAAACGATATTGTAACTTCATGATAGTTAAAACTGCGTCGTAGCTAGCGTTCTTTTTACCTAATAGCTGCGTTTCTTGTAAAACTATTAAATTTCACAGCCTACTATATTTATCTCTGTATTTAAGGTTTAATTTAATATTATGTCGATGCCTTTTTTAGAAAGCAGATGTTAGTTTCAATCGATCAGTAAATTAGAAGGCTGGCCGCAGAAAAGGAAAAGAAATATATAGGTATATATAATATCGAAGAAGTAAATAAATTACAAAAGAAAAAAGAAATAGTGTAAGAGAAACGATCATCGTACACAAAAAGGAAATAGATTGAAACGTGACGTCAGTGTATTAACTTGGTATACCCGCTGGCTAGGGGTGTTTGGGGAGATTTGTGAGGAGAGCCGGGGGCAACTCCCATGTCTTTACAACGTGCAGCAGAAGAGAGAGAGAGATTTGTAGAAATGACATCATTAACTCTCTTTTCTTATAACATGCCGCTCAAGAAGTTAGGTGATTGGCTTAAACCCGCAAGTGTTAGTGGAAATCGTTCAGCTGTGATTAGTGTGTCTGCCTGGCTGTCTATGAGTTTGTCTGTCGTCCTTTCAATGAAAGATGCGATGCTGACTTCTCTGAGATATATCCTATAGTATTTTTTTGTTGAAAATATATTTTACTTTATAAAATATGTTCCGCCCCCTTCTTCGGTAATTCCATAGCATTTTTTTCTTTGAATTTCCTGCTGTAAGAGGGAGTTGTACGTTCACGTCAGATTTTGGACATCATGACTTTCAAGCATAATTCGCACAGATATTTATGTGTGTGTGTGTGTGTATAACAGTAGAAGGAAAAATTTCAAATGTAGTTGAAACTTAATATTTTGATTGGTTATTTCACTAAGGTCAAATCCATCATAGCCCATCAATTGGAATCCATTGATAAGGTCAAAAAATCTGGTGTGAAAAACTCGCACGACTTTTACAAAGCTTAAAGAAAATCGTTTTTTTTGTACATCGCGATAAACTGAAAACTCTGGTATGAAAACAAGTGACAACTCAATTTCGAAAATTCGACACGATCGTAATAGTTTCTCTTACTAGGAGTTCTTACTCCTGTATGTGCGAAAGTAAAAGTCGCGATAATTTTTTCAAAAATGGGTTCATTCTCTCACTCTATCTCTCTCTCTCGAAAATTAGATTTTGGGGAAAATCTGATTATAAGTGTAATGGGATCCGAATCATTAAGAGAGGGAGGGAGATTCTATATATACGAGGCATGTCCAGTAAATAAGTGTACTGAATTTTTGTAGGTGACAAAAATTTTTATTTGAACAAAAAAATTGCCTGGTTACATTAGTACGTATGTAAGCTACTTTTCGACATCGTCACCATTCCTCTCAATGCAGGTGGTGAACCGGAGTATTAATTTTTTAATGCCTTCCTCGAAGTAGTTTCCCGCCAACCCCTCCGTCCACTTCTCCACCTCCCCCTTCACCTCCTCGTCAGTTGAAAACCTTTTTCCACCCATGTGCAGATTCAGGGAGGTAAAGAGATATTATCTGAAGGTGCTAGGTCAGGGGAATGCGCGGGATGGTTCAGGACATCCCATTTAAACAGGCAAGCAGTTCCTTCGTGGCGTTGGCCGTGTGTGATCTGGCTTGTCGTGCAGCAGGCAGACTCCCTTTGGCAGTATGCCTCTCCTTTTGTTCTGAATCGCCCTTCGCAATTTTTTTGTGGTCTCACAGTATCTTGCAGAGTTAATGGTCTCCCCTTGAGGCATATATTCAATTAAAATTATGCCTTGACAGTCCCAAAACACGGATGCCATGATTTTCTTGGCTGAAATTGTGGTTTTGAACTTTTTGGCGCAAAGTGAAGAGGGTGACGCCACTCTTGAGACTACCTTTTGGTTTCAGGTGGGTAGTGTGCAACCCAAGTTTCATCTCCAGTAATGATGGAGCGGAGAAATTCATCTCCAAGGAGTTTGTAGCTTCTCAAAAACTCTTGCCCGGCCTCCACTTTTCACACTTGGCGGGAGTTTGGATTGACATTTTTCACGAAACGTATTGTCGCGTCGACAGTTCTCAACGTACTGACCTCGAACCGGTCTCGTTGCGGAGGGGAGGAATCAGGCTACACGACAGGTGTAGCCAACATGTCGAAAACAAAATCCCTCCGGCCGTGAGAGCCTCAGTACACTTACTTACTGGACATGCCTCGTATATTATACAGGGGAGCTACACCTAAGAAGAAGTCTTCCACACCTATTCTACTTACTATTCTATTACTCAGCCAGTCTGTCTCTCTCTTAATTATTCTCTTACTACCTTATTCTCTTAACTTCTATTAACAGTGTAATGTCCTTGCATTTTGTATTTCTATTTATTATATCAATGTTCAGCATATCTACCAGTTTATTTCTTCTTCATCATTCCTCAAATTCAGTTTCTCAGATTTTCCCCTTCTCACATCCACTATATAAATTTCCTCATTGTAAAGTTGAACCTATTTAAGTAGCGTGAACATCAATTTTAAATTGAATTTTTATCCAAAAAAATACATTTTTCGAATTGGTTACTGAAAATTTGAATGATTTTTCTTGAAAATAGTAGTAGAGAGCCTATCGGTTTTATTTGAAATACGATATATTTCCTGGGTATTTGATTTTTTGGGGGGTTATGGGGGGGGGGGGACATTAACGTTAAACTTTCCTTCACTGTGTCCCCTTATAATACAATGTATGGTTTTGCCACCTGTACAGGTTATATTAGAAGCATGGTTAGAATTCTAAATTTGAAGAAAGTTGATAAACCGGAAACGCGATTATTTATACGGATTTGGTGTTTATTTACGATTTTTCTGACATACGAAAACTACATTTCTCAACCACCCAGCTAACTTGGAAGTCTAAGTTTAACTACCGGGGAAATTATGGCGTTAAATTTCAAATATTATCTAGGGTTGGTTCAATGTTATTGGCGCTCTGTTCTGAACTATACTTCTAATAATACTCGCCTACAATGATTTCCTTTAAACTTGAAGAGCCTATCACTTTTAATAGAAGCATTAAAAGAAAAAAAAAATGATTTAGATAATTTGGCGGAATTTATTGTGGTTGGTTCTATGTTACTGGCACGCTCTTCACTTCCCTGTCTGCTCGGATTGGCAGACTGGAACTTGTCCCCCACCACCAGCTCTATATTTATGTTAGGATAAATGAGTAAAATTGAAGTTCAAAGAAAATTTATCATTTCATATATAAATATATTATATATATATATCACACCAATTATGTAAATATATAAATCATAAAACACCATTCTATTATTCATGGATTATATAATATATAAACGAATATTACAAAGTATATATATATAACACAAAATATAAAGTACGACGGGTTTTATACATAAGCACAACCTACGCGACTTTATGAATCATACAGGCCGAAGGTCACATTTATAATAGAAGTATTATTCTCTCATCTGCGTCTTTTAATGTTTTGCTTTTTTTATTTTTTTTAATCCGAGAGAAGGAGAGAAATAAAACAGAGACAAAAATATTGTTATAATCAAGACCAGATTGTTGAAAACAAAGTGTTAAACTAGGTGCACAGAGTTACTTAATTATCTAAAGACTTCAAGCGGAACATTCTAAGCACTTCTTTGTGAAAACTTTTAATTTTACCAAGGTGTTAGGATCTTATTTAACAAGGAAACTAAGTAATAATGTGAAAAAGGGAATAATAATGCCTGCAGTAAAATGTTCTGGGAAACGTCTGAGTATCTTTCAAAATTGTTCGTAAAAATTCAAGCAGTTGTTTGTAACAAGAGAATAGATTGTAGTGTACTTTCACTTAGTGCTTGTAAACAAGACAAAGTAAGACCGATCGTATGCAATTTTCTTAATTGACTTTTCACAGAAAATACATGTGTTCAGTTCCCCTTAGTATGAAAAAAAAAAATCTGGTGTGAAACACTCACACAACTTTCTCTTACTCCAGTTTTCAAAATTGTAATTGACAAATTTTTATAGTTAGTGTCCCAAATTTGATGAAATTCATTGGAGTTCGTCGAAAACAGGAAAAAAAAAAGTTCAGTAAAAGCGCACTTCCGGTTTACTAATTTTCTTGAAACTCGGAATTTTGGATATCTATTTATTTATAATTAATTCTGTTTGGATGTTAGGATTGTATAATCAACTATGACACCACTTTATTGAAAACCAAACCCCACCCCACCCCCAAAAGTGCCCTTAAATGATTTTTTCCAGAGAAATGTTTTAAATAAAAGTTGTAGATCTTTGCATGTGTAGTAGAAGAAAATCGTCCGAACCATTTTTGAGAAAATTGCAAGAAAGTAAAGAAATACCGGAAAACTGAAAAATATATTTTAGTAAAAATCGCACTTCCGGTCATCCTATTTTTTCAAACTCGGAATTTCCACAACACATTTAATTCTAATTATTATTGTTTAGATGATAGAATTGTATAGTAAACTGAAATAGGACTTTAGAGGACAAACCTCCTGATATGCAGGTTACAGAAGCAAACGTTTTTTTTTTCAAATGGGAACCCCTATTTTTTATTATGCATTCTAAAAGTACTTTTTTTAATGAGAAAAACTGATTTTGAAAAATTAAAATTGCTTTTGTAGTTCCTAAGTTATGAATTTTTGAACGAAAAAACAAACTTTTTTTTACCGCTGACTGCTGGATCTTATAAAAAACAAAATGGCTTCCTGTGTTGCCAATAACGTAAAAAAAACTCTCATCTGAAAAAATTAATCTTTGTGCTTAAAGTAAGAAATAAACAATAGATAATAACCAAATTAAACTGAATGAAATTACAACTGCTCAAAACAATTTGTGGAAATTACAACTTGTGGAAACAATCTTCGGCTACTCACAAACGACCCATGAACCGCAACAAAAACAGACTGTCCATCAATACGCCTGCACGCATCAACAACCCTTTGTTTTAGCTCTTCAACGATTCTTATTGGTTCTAAATTAGAATACACCATGTCTTTTAAAGCGCCGGAAGAAAATAATCAAGAGGAGAAAGGTCCAGGGATCTCGGGGGCCAGCTAACTTCACTTGTACGACCGATCCATCTGTTCCTAAAGTGTCGATTTAGGTGTTGCCTGACAAGGTGGCTGTTATGAGATGGACAACCATTCATTTGGAACCACATTCTAAAGTAAAAAGTGCAAAAAATGGCACATCTTCAAGAAGATCGGAGAGTGTTTCTTACAAAAAATTAAAAAAAAAATCTCCATTAAGATTTTGTTCGTAAAAGTATAGGCCGATTAATTTATTGTATACCATGAATTTATGCTTATAACAACTTGATGATGGGAGTGATAAGATAGATTGGGATTTTGGGCAGCCCACGAACGAAATTACACCTATTAAAAACACCGTTGTTGGTGAATTTTACCTCGTCGGTTCATAAAATAAAAGATAAAAATATCTGGAATTTCATCCGTAAAAACACTAATAGAGCCAAAAAAGTAAGTCGGCACTCTTGATCACCTTCGCGAAACCTCTGAACAATGTGGTGCCTAAATGGCTTCATTTGATAGTGCCGGAGTATTTCCCATACGACAGTTTTACTAATTTTCAGAACTCTAGCCGCATTTCGAACTGAAGGATTGTTAGGATTCTCCGGCACATACAGTAGTACATCAAGTTCAGTATCGAAAGTACGAACATTCCTAACCCTATTTCTTGGCCCTTGGCGAATTTCACTGCCAAACAAGCGGAACGTTGCAGCAATACGAGCAATCGTTTTCCGGCTTGGGTGTCTTCGTTCAGGAAATCTCTCCTGGTAAACCTTTGCAGCTGTTTGAGCTTGACGACGGCATTCAACAAAAATGTCATACATATCAGTTTTTTATATATCATTAGATACTACTCAAACAATAAACGGAATTATGATTTGAAATTTTTTTTCCATCATTAATAATTACCGGGGAGTTAAAGGGGGTGGACAACTTAGCCCGAACACCCTGTATACTTGTATTATTAAAAGATGAAGAGAAAGTCGATATTACATCAGTTTTTCCTAAGCAGTTAACAAGATATGGGTTTCGCGATGTGACTGTATAGAGTTGAGAAATTTCATTTGTACAGTGTCACTAGTTACAGAGTAAAAGCTCTGGTAAATGTGGTTCAGATGTGTATGTCTATTTGGCTGGTGGTGTGCCATACCACCATTCCAGGGTCCAATTGAATTTTACCTTATTCGTTAGTGTTCAACCGACTGTTACCTAGTACTGTGTTGGAGTACTAGGCGTGTATATGTTACAGCGGAAAAATTAAACAAGTGTTAGTGAAGTGTTTAGAAATGCTTTGAGAACTTCACAGATTGAAGCCAGTGAGTGAGTGGGAGAGAACGAGAAGCACCTAAATAACACTTCAGCCAATATATGAGCAAAAAAAATTAAAGCCCACAATCCTTGATAATTAAGTGAAGCGAAACTATTGTTGAACTATTGTTTAATAAAATAGAAAATTGCAAAAACAAAACAGGTATGATACACAAGGGGAGGTGGGAATACAAAATAGTCATCTAGGTGAGCATTTTTCGCTTGGCCAAATCTATTGATTTTATGTTATATCGTCACTCTCTCTCTCTCTCTCTCTCTGCCTCTCTCTCTCTCTCTATATATATATATATATATCTCTTGTTTCCGTTTCCTATTCAGTACGATTTGCAATTGACAAAAAAAAGAAAAAAAATAACTTGTTATCTGTGACCGAACTGACAATAATTTGAACAATACTGACGGATTATATGATGGCTGAAATCCGTAAAAAAAACTGTATTTTTCCGTTATTTAATTGAAAAAATTATTTGAGTATTATTGGAAAAAAAATCCGCTATGAAACTCGCACACCACTTTCTCTCTTATTCCTTTTAATCCGGTTATATATATAAAATGACAAATTTCCATTATATTTTAAATTTTGTTCATTTGTCCTGACGTAAATATAGAGTTGGTGGGAGGGCTAAGTGCCAAACTACCAACAGAGGCGGGTGGAGAATGATTACATTGCAATTAAGTTGAACAAATAAAACACATTTGAATTTTAACATTCCTCAGATTTCCCAGAACCAATAAAAAACACTTTATTCCCTGTAAAATGTTATAGATAAAAGTTGATATGTTTATAAACCTGAGCATATAGTATTCCAAGTTTAAAGCAAATCTTTATAGTTCGAAAAAATAAAAAATAAAATCTATTATGTAAAATTGCAATCCCGGTTAACAGATTTTTTCAAATTTGAAATTCTAGCAATTCTTCATGGAAATTACTATTATATAGGTGCCCTGTCTGGGAAGTTATAACCAGGAATGTGTGAAGGCCTGTATCTGTGAGTAAGAACAAGATCCATATTCTTACGGGCTTTCTCACAGGGCACTGCCGACTCTGGTGACACCTGAGGAAGCTGGGCTTAGAAGATGATGGCACATGTAGATTCTGTCGGGGGAGAAGTAGGAAAATCCAACACTCTCCTCACGGACTGCGATGCTATCATCCAAAGAAGCCTGGAGGTGGAAGGGCTTTTCTTGAAGAGAAGCGGAGTCCATTCTTTTTTGTCCAGTTTTCTAAGTTTTTAATAACATGCTGCAAATTCTGATGAGCTTCTTCAAACTGTGACGAGCTACTAAATATTACAAAGTCATCGGCATATAGCATTTTTTGTACTGACGGTTCTAGGCACGTCAGGATGCTATTTATGGCAATTAAAAACAAAACTGGACTTAAGATGCTATCTTGTGGGACAACCATTTTCTTGAAGATGAGAAGAGGATAGGGCATTCCCTACTTTTACCTTAAAGGTACGTGCTTTAAGAAATTTCTGTATGAAGATGGGCAAATTTCCTTTAAAATTCCAGTCTTGTAATTGCTTTAGTATGCCGTACTGCCAAGCCCTGTCAAATGCTCTCTCTATATCAAAAAATACGGCAATAAGATGATGTTTTTGCAAGAAAGCATTTTGTATCTCGTTTTCAAGCACTACGATTGGATCGATAGTGCTATGATTTTGACGTAAACCTGTTTGCGCTCTATTATGAGACCATTCGCTTCTAAACACCAAGTTAATCTCATGCACACAATTTTTTGCAAGGTCTTGCACAGACAACTTGTTAAGGTTAATGGCCGATAAGATGTAGATTCAGCCTAATCTTAGATCTCCTTAGAGCCCTCCAAGATTCTGGGATTCTGGGAAATAAATGTTTTGAGATCCCCTATGTTTTAGAGAATACTCTGTATGTGATATGTATATGTATTCTGTTCCTGTATTATCAAGATATGTACAAAATGAAATCGCAGGACCCACAAACCTGCTATTCAGTTTTGGTACTACTACGTATCTGAGGGGAGAGAATAGCTAAGTGGTTAGCGTAAAGGACTCCCACGCGGAGGACCCGGCTTCGAGTCCAACTATGCTACCCTTAGATTTTTTTTCTTCTACGAACCTCTACAGCTCGTATCATAGCCTCTACGCTCGTATCATAGCTTCTACGCTAAATGATCATAGACGTTGACGAGCCTAAAATTAAAAAAAACAAAACTATCGTATCTGAAAGAAAGATTTTGAACAAAATCATCAACCGGAAATGCGAGTTCGCAGAATAGGTTTTTTGAGAAATTTTTTAGATTTTTTTTTTTGTTTGTTTTTTAATTTTAGATATTAGAAGTTAGAATTTTAGATCTGCACAATTTGTAGCGTTAAATTTCAATTTTCCGTTTTGTGACCAAGTTAGATAATTGTCCTTTCCTTTCTCACCTCTATATTTTGTTAGAACTCTACAATTTTTGTTTCCAGAATTAAAGAAAATTCAGAATTTGTAAGTTTTTGTAATTATATTATTAGGAGATTTTTTTTTAAATTTGAAGCGGATCAACATCTATGGTCATTGGCGCCCGGAGCCTTCAGAAGAGCACTACCGTCATCAGGACAGTGTTCTCCGTTATAGACAACACTGTCCATCTCCGGACAGTGAGATGTAGAGGCTTCTAGGAAGAAAAAATCGAAGGGTAGCACAGCTGGACTCGAACCCGGGTCCTCCCGGTACGCTTACCACTTAGCTATTCCAAACAGGAGATAGATAAAGTCGTGTAGGTGTTTCTCATCGGATTTTTCTTCTTCTTTTTTTTACTTTGATTGTGACTTCTTTTTTTGGCTTGGTATGTTGCCCTCATGGGAATTTATTCGCTATACATCGATAAATATTGTGGTTCTTCCTTTTATCCTCTTTATCAACTTATATGGTGTGTGTGTGTGTGTGAGCGTACACAAAATCAGACCGACAATAAATATACCCACTTAACAGAATGATTTCTTCAATTTCTCATGATTTTTTTTCAAAAAAAAAATGACGTTTTCCAACGATTTTCTTTTTGTTCTATAGTGCGTATTTAGTTTTATATCTTTGATTTTTGTAAACAAATTCTCAGTAAATTTAAATTAGGATATTCTGTAAAGTCTGTTAAAGTTATAACTTATTTTTCTTAACGGACGCTACAGTCCAACATTGGCCTCCCATGCAGTTCTTCTCTAAACGTCCCGGGCAATTTATTCCATATATATCGATGTGAGAAAGCCTTAGCTCTTTTGTTTGTCACTCCCAACTTTTCGAAATCTTCTTCCAGGTAGTCAACCCATCTCTTTCTTGGGGTTCCGCTCTTTCGTTTCTCGGGAAAACACTCTCTTATGATATTCTTGGGCATTCTGTTTTCTTGCAATCTTTTCAATATGTTCAAGCCAACTTATCCTCCTACATTTAACGAACCGCATTATATTTTCATGGTTTGTTAACTCGTCTAATTACTAGTTGAGTTATAACTTTTTATTATATTAAAATTCATTACATAAATTGCTAGAATACCAAGCTTTTTTTTGTTTTTTGTTTTTTTAAAAAAAAGGAAGAAATTATCTCAACTGTTCCAACAAGATTTCTATTTAACTTTATAATGCATGAAATGCTGGCTATATTTATATTTAAACCTATCACTTTTATTTGAAACAATTTTCCGGAAAAAGTCTCTATTAAAAGCGCCGCCTTCTGGGGGAAAAAAAATGTAATTAGAAGAAAAATTTGTCAATAAAAGTTTAAACTATAAACGTATAGAATTTTAAACAGAAATTAAATAAACCAGGAACATGTTTAATGAAAAAAAATAAAAATAATAAAAAATAAAACAAAACAACAACATATAAATCTTGCAAAAGCTATTAAGTAATAACTGGACTTTGCATAGATAAAAATCGTTAAGTGAAATCGATATATATCTAATACAGCAAATCCATGGGGTGGATTATAATGAGAGCATGAGATCACGCCAACCAATTTACCTCTATATTAATATTATTGAACACATATGGTTATTATTGTAATCGTTTATTGATCGTATTAAATAATATTATAAGGTAATTGGATTTAAAATTATTTAAACATGTAGTACTTTATTTTTTTAATACAGTTGATTATATTATTTTATTTTTTTTAAATCATGTAATTATAGTGAACTGTGTGATGATAATATTCTAATATAAAATTATCTTCAATTAAGTTATACCTGAAAATAAAATTTACATTCTTACCAGTTTAACATAGCTGTTCATTTGTTCAAACGGATTACTAGAAAAGAATAGATAGCTAGAAAAAAAACTAAAAAATACGTGTCCCCGTAGTTTTTTTGTTAGAAATCCAAATTTAATTTGTAAATTTGTTTTAGTGCTTCCAGAAGCGAGATACAAGCACCGACTTCATTTTTTCAAATGGGGAGGTGTGGTTTTTATTTAAGAAATAGATTCCTCTATTTTTTGTAAGAAAAATTTACTTGAACGGTTTTTTTCTCGGAGCGATATTTTACAAGTTATGAATGAAAACATGATTCTTTTAAGAAATTTCAAAATGATATTATAACGGGTTTGTTTGATTGAATAAAAAGAAAAGTACTATTTTATTATAAATTTTACTCCTCATTAATTACAGATCTTGCTCGAACTGCCCCCCACCATTAGAGATGCATACACATGCTTTTTCCTGCCAATTCTACCTTACGACCAAAGAAATACATCGTGTGTGTGAGCGTATGTTTTTAGAGTGATAGAGAGTGAGTGAGAGAGAACAAAATATCTCAAAAAAAAGAACTCGCAGAAGCTCTCAAACTGGGTATTCCGCACGAATACCACAGCATCTAGCAAAAAATCCATCAACCGAAAGTGTGGCTTTACCGATAGTTATTTTTTTCTCTTTCGCTTAAACGATCAATTTTAAAAATTATCTGCCTCCCTTCCACCCAAATATCTGATATGGAATAAATTAAATAAAAGTTTATAGAAAAAAATGTTTTCGAGCCGTGTAAATTTAGATCGTGTAAATTAATAGGTACCGAACAAATACAGGGATAATTTACCGAATAAATTTAATATTGTTTAAATGGAGGGAGATGGATCACTTTTATTTGCAACTTTTTTTGTTCTGGGAATAATTTTTTTTTGGGGGGGAGGTAACAGTTATTATTTATCGGATTCACTATATAAATGTTTTACTGTTCATTTTGACTTGCAAAACATCGATATATTAGTGCAGCCATGAAACGAGATCTAGCCAGTTAACTTGGAACTAGCCACTACTGAAACATAATATACGAACTTAAAAACATAGAAATTAAAAATTACAATATTAAATCCTCTACAAGGTTAATTTTGAAAGGTTCACAAACAAACATATTTGTAAACATTGAACTTATATTAAATAGTATTTCTGGGTAATAATTACGGTTAGTTTTTTTCCACCTGGACTAAGCGTTTCGTAATTATTATAGCAAAATAAAATTAAGATATTTATCAAAATAGCTTTTTATATTAGACCAATTAAGCTGGGTAATTAAATCACGATTAAATGTAATAACACTAAGAGGAAAGATCGAAAATTTCAACATGTAATTACTGCATAAAAACTAATTAAAATACGTAGTATATATACTTTAAATTACATATGGAATAATCCAGGGTATTTATATACTTATAAACTTTTTTTTTTATTACTAGATTACAAACCATTTGGACGTTCGTTCAGTTTGTAGAATGTAAATATTGAACTATGTACATACTGAACCAGAAACCTTGAGCGATCCAAATTTTTATTTATTGGCATATCTATAGTACTGGAATAGAATACGAGCATTATGCTACTAGTTTAATGGTATTTTTCTACGTTTTTTTTTTTTTTTATTTGGTTACAGATTTATGTACATTAGAATAGAAGTGAAAGGAGGTGTGGTCCAAACGGCCCACAATCTCAGTTAACATAAGTTAACCTCTAGCTCAGAGCATATATACACAAGTCTAGTGTTCACAAACAGGCTCCAAAGTCGCCTGAAAGGCGCCTCTATATAGCTTGTTGAACGAGCGATTCATTGCCCAGTTGGAGGAATCTCATTCTAGCCAGGTCTTTGCAATTATAAAGAATATGGAATGGTGTTTCTTCCACAGCAATAATCACAGTTGGCAAAGCTCGTCTCTGGAACATTGTTCCGGTATGGGAGTCTACAACCCGGAAAGGACGAAGGCCTGCATCAGTCTGAGTAAGAACAAGATCCTATCCTTATGGAATTTCTTACGAAGCACTGCAGCCTCAGGGGACAACTGAGGAAGCTGGGCCTAGAAGACGATGGCACTTGCAGATTCTGTGGAGATGGAGGAAACTCCGATACATCCTTCCCACAGACTGAAATGCCATCATTCAAAGAAGATTTTATAGCCTGGATTGTTACCAGATAGGGGAGGAGGAAATATCCACGCTAGAACCCTCCAGGATCTTGGGATTCCTTAGGTATCTCAACCAGAATAGGGTGATGTAGACGAGCAAGCTCATTTACGGCACCAGAGGGGTTACAATAGATCACCAAATGGTCGTAGTGCCGAACCCTCAAAAAAAAAAACCGGTTGGCAAGGTCCAATAGGCTCATATGCTTCCTGAGCCCCATAGTGAACGGTGTTTCTTCTTCAGCAATAACCACGGTTGGCAAGGTTCAATTAGCTCATAGGCTTCCTGAGCCCTATAGTGAACGGTGTTTCTTTCTCAGCAATAACCACGTTTGGCAGGGTCCAATAGGCTCATATGCTTCCTGCGGTCTACAGTGCCCGGATGAAAGACCTACCAAAATACTAGCCTGGTTTGGACTATATCACTGTTGTCAGCTTCTGCGAGTGGTCTCCTAATGAACTCTTTCGTTTGTTGGCCAGTACTATATCTTCCACCAAGCCTCTGATTTACTGTGAATCTAGGATGTAAAATCTGATTTTATCACTGTCCTGGGAAAATCGCAGAAAGGTTCCGGAGATCCGCAAAAGGTATATTTTTTGAACCTCCTAGGGCTATCTCGTCCGCTTTCTCATTGCCCCCGCATATCCAGCATGCCCAGGCATCCAGTAAGCTTATTAGCCCATCTCGGTGAGAAATTGAATACCATTCTACATCAGATTAGAATTAACCTAGGCATCGATGACTTTAATTAAGCCTGACTACCAGAGTATATATATATAACTATCCTCCTATTGTGAAGATTCCATTTAAGAATTTTAATTTAATTGTAATGATTTCTTTTTTGTGGGAATTGGGTCAACGATTGTTTTTTATAACAAAGTTGTAAGTTTTCTCTAAGTTTGTTGGTTCATAGTTTTTCTTTGTCATCCTTTTTATTAGAAAACTTACTGTATGAATTATGTATTAACATGTTTCCAGAGTTTTCATCTGTAATGTGTGAATTTGTGTGTTACTACTAGTATTTTCCTATACAATATAAACCCAACGTTTTTCTTTAAACTTGCAATACTAACTATACACATAAATGCCAATCACTTTTATTTAAAAAATAACTATAATAAATCTTCAGATAAATTTGACAAAAATGTTTCTCAAACATGTATTTGAAACTCAATTTTGAAAATTTTACAAGAGTCGCAATACTTCCTTTTATTAGGAGTAAGAGAAAGTAAAAACTGTCAACAGCTTTATCGAGTGTTATTTTTTCTCTAGTTTTTCGCGATTTTCTCGAAAATAGCTTCAGCGATTTTTCTTAAAGCCTTTACACCAGCAACTAAATCTAAAGAGATTAGGTAACCAATTTACTTGTTTACAGTTAATTTGATAATAAAGAATTTATGGTCAATAAATTGCTATTGTAAATCGTATCCAATTTTATAGTTCTATATTCTTTTCAATTTTTTGTAAATTAATAAATTACATGTACAAATTACTTTAGCAATAGACGCTAATTGTAAATAGTAATCACAATAAATAAAATGTTTAATACAAAATATAATGAAAATAACTTTGTTTTAATGTCGTCACAAACTAAAAAAAAAAACTTAACCGTTCACTTGTTTAAAAAATATAAATTTATTCTCATATGACGCTAGAAGCATTGTTTTAGATCACCGGAAACAATACTTCTTATCAACCCCCATTAAACTGTACAGTCACTTTAAGACTGTCATAGTTTTCCCCGGGAGCGGAGGGCGACAAATGGAAAGGAAGTCCAAGACTAAGTTGGCTTTGATGATGTCGCGGAGGACATGAGGAAAATTAGTGTGCCAAAGTGGAGAGTTAAGGCTTTTGAATGGAAAAGCTTAATCTAGGAGGCTGTGGTCCTTTCAAGGCAGAAAGAAGGAAGCAAGGAATATCAATAAAAGAAAACCTCTCTTTCGCCTGCAGCAGTTTCTTCACTTCACTTATTCGAGACCTCTTCTACCATCCGGTGTAGAGGTTAGCAGTTTCTTTAAATACGTATTTTCATTAGAACGAATTTCAGATAATTTCAGATTAGGTGTCAATATTACATAATTAATATTGACACACAAACAGACAGACTAGCCCTATGAAGCACATAAAAAAAAAACCTTAATCTTTTCCGCTTATAATGATAAAAATAAAACTGAAAAGAAGAATCGAAACACAGATTCGATTTAGAATTTTTATTGCTTACAGTTAAATGTGAACAGTTAAACTAATCTAAAATCAATGATGATTTTATATCATCTCAGTTTTATCTTCTGCTTCACAGACCAGTAACTTTAATGAGATTAAATTACATAATGATGTGAAAAAGAAAAGAAACAGAAGCCGCCAAATCAAGAAAAACTAAAAGTAGAATAATAAAAATAAAAGATAAATCAAAATGGTTTTGAATGAATAAATGTTCCAAGTTATTAATGAAAGATTTGCATGTCGGTTCATAATATATTTTAATTATATATATTTTTTTGAAATAAAAATGCAAATGTAATAAAATATAAGAGATAAAGATCTGTTTATTAATGGATGATTCATTAAGTTTTATATTCCCCCCCCCCTCTCTATTTCTCTTACCTATAGAAAAAAAAAAGCGAGGAGTTGAAAGACTTAAATTATAAGAAATCTACTGTGACTGGATGATACTTGAGTAATACTTTGAATTTCAAAAAAGGCTTCTTTTGCTATAGGACTTTACTGCCGCCGGGTGAGGGCTTTGTTCTTCCAAGCCCTCCTCTCTTCTCACCAGAGCGCTCTTCTCCACCTTCTCTTTCTTCATCCTTCCTTCCTACCTCTCTCTCCTTTCTATCCCTATACTTTTCTTTTCTCTCGTCATCCTTAGAATTAATAGGAGACCAACTAGAGGCCGCACAACTTCTTCACAACTCTGCCACCCATCTAGGCAATTGTACAAACACATACATACAAAGACGACTGTTTCCAGCAGTCCAGGTGGAAGTGTTTTCATTGAGGTCGTAACAAGAAAGTGGTAGTAAAAAAGTAGAGAGAGGTTGCAAGAACAGCCAGAGAGAGAGAGAGAGAGAGAAACAGAAATATTTTTATGCAGAACGTGTTTGCCTGAAGTACTGTGAATAAAAGGAAATACTTGGTGGAAGACGATGAACGGAAAATTGTGGCAGTGGGCAGAGTGGTGTGTTCTACCTCTTTTTCTTTAAAAATATACAGAAGACCGTGTTATGTACGTCTTTCCAACTCCCTGCTTCCTTTATTAAGATGGTGGATTTGCAAAACAAGTAGTAAAAGGAACAGAATTATTTATTGGCTTAGAAATTCCCCTTAAAGAGTGTGATGAATCATATAGAACAGAAAATGAACGTGCTAAAAATGCAGTGTACACTTTCTCTTACTCCAGTAAGATGGGAGTACTGTCAGCGTGTTCAATTTTTGGAAAAACTGACCGAATGGTGTGTGTGTTTTTGTACGAGGGGGATGTATGGAATAATTTCTCAAAAAAAAAAATAATAATAATAATAATTGCAGGAGATTCAAAGTAGATTTTCCTTGAAGGCACCAACAGGAATTTCCAGGAATTGTGAATTTTACGGAAATATTTTTTTTTTTTGTTTTTCACGATTTCCTCCAAAAATGAATGGCTCCAATGATTTTCTTTACCTTCTTTCTAACTAACACTATTGTTTTATATATTTTTCTGGAAAAATGTGATTTTTGAGGCTTATTTTTTCGAGATGTAAGGATAACCTCAGTTTTAGGTCTTACTATAGTTGGCCTAGAATTAAATATAAACCAAGATTAGGATATAGATGATGATACAGTGAAGAGTATACATCATGATGGATTTTGGAGAAAGTATGCTTTACCAGAAAATATGATTAAATTGTATGACAAACCACCAACCTCTATCAGTCCCAAACAAAGCTAATAAAAGCAGTTTAAAATCAAGCATATCTCATAGATTCTACAGAAATTCTCAAATAGATATTTTTTGTTGAACAGAAAAGTTTTTCAAATAAAAGTATTCCAAATATTTGAAATAAATCGTTGGCGCTATTTTCAAATTTTTTTGTTTTTGTTTTTTTCTTTGGAAAATATTTCAAAGAATAGTAATACGTTATTATCGGTGAAGTTGGCGTACCAAGTTTATAGAAAAATCATTACAATTTTTTTCAAGAAAATTTCAAACAACTCATAAATCTATTCTAGAAAGTCGCACTTCTAGTTAATCGATTTACTTCATATTTGAAACTGTATCTTAGCTTCCAATATGAATTAATATTATGTAGGTACTTTATGTAATCATATTTAGTGGTACTTTAGAGAAAAGCATAACGCTACTGCCCCCCCCCCCGGGACCCTTAAAAAAATCAATTTTCCCGGGAAAAGGCATATAAATAAAAGTGGCATACATTTATGTTCGTAGATAGTATACGAAGTTTAAGGAAAATTGTTGAAGCCGTTTACGAAAAAATTACGAAAAAGTGAAAAAAAAAACACAGTACTGCCGGTCGCACTTCCGGTTGATGAATTTTGTCCTAAATCTTCGTGTTTGATGCCGATGATAGTGCCTAAGCGGAATATCATGTTGAACTTTCTGCGACTTTTCGTTTTTGAGATTTTCTGTTAAAACACACACACAAACACACACACACACACACACACACACACACATATATATATATATATTATTTGCCCTTAAAAATTAGGGATCTCAAAATACGTATTCCCGGTGAAAACTCAATTATGAAAATCTGCTATGGCCGCAATACTTCCTGGTAGTAGAAGTGAAAAATCGATTAAATTTGAATGAATTTTGTTAAGATCACTTCTTCTTTTTTTTTTCCAAATTCTCATTCAGAAGGAACATAAACCCAATTGGAGGATATGTCTCAGCACCTCTCTAACAATATCCTTTATCGCATATATTCATAAGAAGGTGGAATTGTTTGCAATAGTATGCAAAAAGAAGTTTATGAAAAAAATTCATAGCAAAACTAGGTATTCAATTAAAATTAAAGCCAAAACTGGTAACAGTTTGACTTAAATATAGGAAATGCCCATGATTTGACATGGATTTAGAGAAGTAAACTATCTTCTCTATAAACTTGATAACAAGAAGAAGAGAGACTTGAGGAAGTGAATGCCTCAATGAACTGGAAATTCTGATAGCTGGAATTAGTATCAACAAAATTTTAATTGCTTTTATTTACTAAAATAATGGTAAACTTCACTAATTATGTAATATTCTTAAGTAAGACTTGTTTTTTTGTTTTTGTTCGCTGTTTTATCATTAAATTATAATATCCCTTTTGTTATTTTCGGTGTTTTAAATAGATTTCTTTTTGGATGATTGGGATTTCTGGTAATTACTTATTAATTGTATCAACTGTAATGAAATGCCACATTTTTACCTCAGTAATTTTGTCAAACAAAAAGTTTATAGCGTATTTGTTTTAATTTTAGAGTAAGTAATATTATTTTTTCAGCCTTAATGCAAATCTTCTTTGACGAAAAATCAAAAAATCGCACTGAATTTGATTGAATTTTGTTATATACCGGGTGTAACAGCAACCTCTGGCAATACTTTGGGATATGGTTTTTCCCTAGTAAACCATGGTCCGATTCGTTCGCCTTCAAAAGTTATTCTTCATTTTGGAAAATTTCCAATTTTCCTACTTTTTCTCATAACATTAATTATATCTCAAAAATTTTTTCACAAAAATCATATTCAATTACACCTTTGGAAAGAGCATTAAATTTTCCTATAAGAAACAGAAGTTTTATTTTAATTGAATTAATTATAAGGTCTTTCAGTGACTTTAAACTCAACCCTACAGCGCTTCGGCTGTTAAAAAACAACTTTTCAATAGTATTTTCTTATAAATTTCTTTAAGGCTAGCGTACGGTCCAGTTACAGAAAAAATATCTACATTTCACCAGCTTTCCAACGATAATAATATAATGGGGTTTCTTTCTTGTTTTGTTAAAGAAAATGCGAAATAAATGTAAAAAAACAACAAAATTCAAATTGAGAACTGTTACAAAAACATCCTAAGATTAGCTAATATTGCCTCTGTTTTTTTCTGATAAATCAAATAAAAAAAATAAACAAATAAATCTCATAAATCAAAGTTTATTAATTGTTTAAATGATGGAGTTGAGAATGATAAAAGAAAATACAAAAAATATTATTTAATTAACTAGAAAATTCTTTTCAATCTGTAAGAGGGTTACAAATTTAAAAACATAAAAAAATTAAACAAAAACTTTTTACACAAAAGAAAAATTTAATTTAATTTAAAGAAAATGTTCAAAATGTTTATCCTCCGCGTAGACAAAGACTACTTCTTCGTGACACTGACGAAACAGCACTTAGCACTTCACCGCGGTTGTTTTTAATTTCTTCCGCAGCTTCATATATCCAGGGCTCCAGCTCTCCCCGAGCATACTCAGCTGCAGCTTCCGACGCATGCCGTCACAAAAACCATAAATAAAAACATATCTCGGTATTCTATGACAGAGAACTGTGGCATTTTGAATGTATGACCAGCTAAATCACGACTTAATATTTCTGTTTATTAGAATTAGACGGATTTCTATCGTGAGATTTCAGTTCCAAAGTTCATTCCAGTATTATTAATTAATCTTGTGATATTTTTGTAACAGTTCTCAATTTGAATTTTGTTGTTTTTCACATTTATTTCGCATTTTCTTTAACAAAACGAGAAAGAAACCATGATATTTGTTGCCGTTGGAAAGCTGGTGAAATGTAGATATTTTTTCTGTAACCGGACCATACGCTAGCCTTGAAGAAATTTATAAGAAAATACTATTGAAAAGTGACTTTTAACAGTCGAAGCACTGTAGGGTTGAGTTTAAAGTCACTGAAAAACCTTATAATTCATTAAATTAAAATAAAACTTCTGTTTCTTATAGGAAATTTAATGCTGTTTACAAAGGGTAATTGAATATGATTTTTGTGAAAAACTTTTTGAGATATAATTAATTTTATTAGAAAAAGTAGGAAAATTGAAAATTTTCCAAAATGAAGAATAACTTTTGAAGGCGAATGAATCGGACCATGGTTTATTAGAAATTTTTTGTTCCAAATGAAGTGAAAAACCATATTCCGAAGTATTGCCAGATGTTGCTGTTACACCCCGTATAAACATTTTTTGCCCAATTTGGGGATATGTCTTAGCACTTCTTTCTTCACATTCTTATCAATACGCTTTATAGCTAAATTCCTAAATTTCTGTTTGAGTATCTTTTCGCGAATATAAATAAACATCATTAATTTTCTTGAAGAGTACCTAAATTTTTCTTATTCTAATGGTTATTATTCGATTTCTAATACGTCCTCCGTGTCTTTCTCACCAATTGCTTTTCTCAAACTTAAAGTGGATATGAGGTATAAACTTCCAATAATTTTTCGTTTTAAGATACTTTGTAGAAACATAGACGAATATAAACAAACAAAAACGCAAACACACGCACAGAATGAAAGTGAGAGAGACAGAGGACTACTCACTTAGAAATTTTCTTTGGAGGCCTAAAAATACGTATCTCCAGTGGTAACTCAGTGAGTGAATATTTGATTAGATCGTAATAATTTTGAAATTGCAGTGAGAAACAGGAAAAATTAATTAGTAAGTATTATGTTTAGTGCTGATAAACCAATCACTGTTATAATTCATCCGATAAAGGAAAAATGTTGATACATTATTTCTGTTTAAATTGGCTGGGTCAGAATTTGATCTCATTATCAATGGATTATCAAATAATTACTGATAATGTTAAGATCTAAAATATTACGATTGTTTTTTTTGCAACAAAAGACTTGGTTTACCAATAGAATCTCTCTTGTTTATATGTGAAAAATTATTTTCCTTATTAGCTGGGATTCCCCAAAAGAGGGCACTATCTTGCAGAAGACTGTGAACTACAGGTTCTTCCGGATGATATAAAAGGCAATGGACAGAGTTCTGTCTATACACAGTACAACTTGCCTAGAGTAATATCAGTAAGAAATATTTCTCTCAACCACCTCTCAACATCATGAAGTGTGCACTCTCTTTGGTTACACTGTTATTGGTGGCCGCCCTGGCTTATTCACATCCAGCAGAATGGACCCAACAACAATTAGGTAAATATTCTTTTATGTTTAAATTGTTTATGATGGTGATTATATATAATCATACATTCTTGATCCAATTATACCAATTTGTTGAACCCTTGTTAGATGAAGCCCTATGGGAGCCGGCTGGTGAAGTAACCGAAGAACATGTAGCCCGACTGAAGAGAGCCACCTGTGATCTATTCAGTTTCCAGTCTCAATGGGTGACACCTAACCATGCAGCCTGTGCCGCTCATTGTCTACTCAGAGGAAACAGAGGTGGCGAATGTAAAGGAACTATCTGTCACTGCAGGAAGTGAAAAGATTTGTTTCAAAAATATCGCAGTTTTTTGTTTTTATATAATTCCAAAGATCAAACTTATTTTATGTACCACATCAGCATTAAATTGTGATGTATGTAAATTTATATAATAAAATTTATGTTAAGTGGAAATTATATGTTACTCATTTTATAACCTAATATTTTAACAATTGTTGTGGTTGGATCCGCAGTGCTGGAAAGAACCAGAGATATATTTCATGATAGCCTACTTCATTTTGTGGTCATCCACCGATTTCGGGCGTTCGCCCATCATCAGGATATATTGATAACACAGACTTGTAGAGAGTAAACTAATTTACTACAATCATTTTTAACATGTATTTAATCATTTCTTTTTTTACCTCATGCAATGTACGATAGTTGTGAATGATGTAAAGAAAGTAATTGGATGGCTGAGTCTCCTAATCAAACCGCAATAATAATATGTTAATTAGGCCAAATTAAAAAGAAATGGACTGACAAACACCATAATTTTTCTCCTTATTCAATTAGTAAAATTCTAATAGTAACATTTTCCTTTGAACTTGGTGTTTTTACTGAATATTTAGTTGGTTTTGTTTTGTACGTATAAAATGTAGGTGTCAGAGGGAAAGCAATATATAGTACTAGTTGATTTTTTACCACAAGTAGCGCACCCGACCGCACTTTAAACTATCCGTCAAAGCTTCTAACACTCACAGGATAATTAAGCAATCAGATTAGAATTAGGTTAAAAGTTCTATATAGAGCGTAATTCATTAAAGAACTAAATTACCGAAATAGAATGCTAAAAAAGCTACTAGACAAACGCTCAAAACTTACACTTGGCAACAAAAGACAACTGTACAATTCTGTACTAGCTCCTATTTGGGCTAGTATATTCATACGGACTAGAATTATACGGGACTGCCAAAAACACAAACCTGTACCGTATTCAATCTCTACAGTCTAAAATCCTACGCACTATCATCAATGCTCCCTTCTAACCTAACTATCCACACTGACCTAAAAATTCCCTTCGTCACCACTTTAGCCAAATCCCGCTTCCTAAAATTCCATTCCAAACTATTTTCTCATTCCAATCCCCTAATCCTAGCCCTCTGTACTTCCACTCTCCCCATAAACCCGCCAAAACTAAGGCGTCGATGGCCGCGCGACCATCTAAATAGATAAGGACGGCTAGCTTGAGATATAGTCGTACAAACTAAGGCCATATGGCGTATTAGGACTGCTATCGCTGGGTAGCCGTCGTTCACAACCACAATCCAGGCTGTGCGCGCTAGCGCATACTTTCATTTCATTATTCATCTGTTTTACTTGTTGCATGGTTACGGTGCAGTTGTAAAGATCTTTAAATAAAAATAAAAAAATCATTGAAATCTATTTGCTAGAAAAATGAAGCCAATAAAACTGAATATATATATATATGTCCAGTTAGCATTCCAAGTTAAAAGAAAAAATCGCTGCTGGTTTTTTCCGGAATAGTGTTAAAAAATAAATAAATACGTGGACTAGAACTGTATGTAGAACTAAAAAAAATTAGTATATACGTGGGCAAGGTGAAAAGTGTCGGCGTGGTAGTGAAAATGAGATTTATTTTAAAATTTTCTTTCTAAAAATGCATTTATTTCTCAATGTAGACTCCCTTTAGTTCAGTACACCTTGTCCAACTTTTCTCCAATGGCTGGACTTCTCTGTCCCTAGAAGGTCTTCAAAATATCCATTTACCGCTGCTATCACCCTTCATTTGAGCCAAAACGTTTTCCAGCAACAAATTTCTTAAAGTTTGGGAATAAAGTCAGAGGGAATCCAAATCTGGCAAATAGGGAGAATGTTCCACATTTCAAATCTCTCAATTTTCCCATTGCCAAAGCGCCTTTGTGGGCATGTGCATTGCCCTGGTGAAAGAGGACTTTTTTCCTGGTGAAAGAGGGCCTTTTCTGTCCAATTTTTTCATCTAGCTGATCAAGAAGATGTGCATATTATTGTTTGACCCTTTGGCAGGTAATCAATTAAAAGAATTTCTTTGGAATCCTAAAAAACACTAGCTATAACTGTTGTGATTGGTTCTGCAGAACTGGAATACCCACTGCTTGGATTGTTGTTTTGTCTCAGGTTTCATCTGGTGAACCCACGTTTCAACCGTCGTAACAAATCGGCGCTTCTGCGCTCGGTTGGATTCTTCTTAAAAACAGCATAAACATTGCTGAGAAACTCGATTCTTCATTTGTTTGTGGCCAGCATTTAACAAATGCGGCACCGATCTTGCACAAAGCTTTCTCATTCTGATTCTTCGTGTAAAATGTGCCGTACCCTTTCTACTGAGATGCCTATAGCCTTAGCTATCTCATACACCATTAATCGTCGATCATCTAGAACTATATTGTGTATCTTCTCGATATTTTCTTGGGTAGTTGCAGTTTTGGCCGTCCTTCACGTGGCTCATCTTCAATCTATGTACGACCACGTTTAAACTCAGTTGTGACCATTTTTTTACTGTTAATAACGAAGGTGCAGACTCGTTATACACTTTCGCAAACTTTGGATGAATTTTTGTGGGTGATAAACCATCCAAAACGAAGTATTTTGTGACAGAACGGTATTCAAGTTTATTCATTTATCAAAAACACAACACGCTTACTTTCAATAGCCGTATAAAACAAACTATTTATCTGATCTAATTCACATTTGATATTTACTTTTGCAACAAGTGTGCAAACATAACAAAACAGTAATTTCATTTGAAGCAGTGCCATCTATGGGCTGAGCCGGGAACTATTCACCTTGCCCTAGTATACATATTACATATTTCTTTCCAGTCATGATACATTTCCGAGTAAAGAATTTTGTCCGTAAACGTTTTTCATTGTCATTTTGTCAAGTTCTATGGTGAGAATTAAACCGAAAATATCAAATTTGAATTTGCTATGATTTTATACTTTTCGAGATATTTTTATTTTATATTTGAGAGATTACGTTTATAGGATATACGTATAGTTAGAATATAACTTGTTTTCATACTCAGGAGACCACACAAACACGTATTTCCGGTAAATATACGATTTGCTTTAACGCATCTCAAGCAAGAAGTCAAAGGGAGTCAACAATGAAAAAAAATAAAACATGTGAATGAAACATCAAAACGATTTTCTCTTGCTGCAATTATTACCAATTGTAATTATTTTGAAATTTTTATATAACGTGTAAAAACGTGCATAATACATAAACAAGGTGGTGAGTGGGGTTTAATTTTTTTGGGGAGGGAGGCAGTGCTCCCTTCTGTTTTCACTCAGAAAACTTGGGTACAGCTTGACTTGAGACTGTTAGTCTCGGAAAGAAACATTCTTTAACCGTAAGTACAATTTTTTAAACTACTCGTATTTTACAGTTTTATGGAACAGAGCTCGAACAATTTTGCTTTGAACCATGAATCCTTACTGCAGATTCTATAATCTACTGTTTTATAGAAATATTTATACGGAAAAATCACATTCTATTGAGTTCTAGGCGGGAGGTGGAGAACAGGTCTACGTCGCTGACAACTTCTAAACTGACTGTTTAATACAGAGATATTTTCCGTGATAGCCTGCTTATTTTATGGTCATCGACCGGTTTCGAGCGGTCGCCCATTATCAGGATGTTTTTGTTAAAATAGTATGATAGCATAGACTTGCACAGAGCAAATTTAGTTGATACCCTCACTGACTGTTTAACACTTTCTGTGGACTGGTTGTTTCAAGAGAAAACGAAGCTGAGGGATATTTTAAATTACGTCGTTTTCTTTACATCTTTCTCAACTATCTAACTCTTCATAACTATTGATAAGATAAAAAAACTTATTAAATACTTGTTGCATTATTAGGACATAAAATGAATAACTAATCACATGTAAATTTCATTTAACATAAATTTTATTTTATTTATAAAAAATCCTTTATATACAAAATAGTTTAATGCTGGTGTGATATATTACAAATAAATAATTAATATTTTCCAAAACTCTTCACTTCCTGCAGTGACAGATAGTTCCTTTACATTGGCCACCTCTGTTTCCTCTGAGCAGACAATGAGCGGCACAGGCTGCATGGTTAGGTGTCACCCATTTAGACTGGAAACTGAACAGATCACAGGTGGCTCTCTTCAGACGGGCTACATGTTCTTCGGTTACTTCACCAGCCGGCTCCCATAGGGCTTCATCTAACAAGGGTTCAACAAATTGGTAAAATTAGATCATGTTATTGATTCAATTGTCCATTAAGTCCTTAATAAACAGGTAAACACAAAGAATACTCACCTAATTTTGGCTGAGTCCATTTTGGTGGATGTGAATAAGCCAGGGCGACCACCAAGAACAGCGTAACCAAAGAGAGTGCACACTTCATGATGTTAAGAGAAAGGTAGGTAGAGAGAAATATTTCGTACTGTTTGCACTGGAACAAGTTGTACTGTGTATAGACAGAACTCTGTCCATAGCCTTTTATATCAGCTAGAACAACCTGTAGTTCACAGTCTTTCTGGTAAGGTAGAACCCTCTGTTGGGGAATTCCTGCTAAGCAGGACAGTAATGTCTCCAGTGTTTACAGACTACATTCCATTTTAATAAACATATTACTAATTTATATTTAATAATAACTATTCGTAATTAGCAATTATCGATTGCCATATTGTTAATAAAATAGAATTATGGCGCAATCATATTAATTAAACACAAAAAAGTTAAACAAAATTATATTCAGGAAACGCAGGCTTTCCAATACGAAACATAAAATTAGATTAATTTTAAAAAATCTAAAAATCATTGTTTTAATTAGGTTCAATGAAAAAATTAAACTTAATAGATAAATTTTACTTCCTTTTACTGCCGTATTAAACTTTTAGTTCCCAGTTTTTTACTGGAAATACATGTTTTAATGAGTTCTGTGTATGAAAAATGTTTTTCATTTGTGTGTTTATATGTCTGTTATGTGAATAAAATATCTATCAACATTTCAAACATGATATTACATTTCAATTACTACGTTTGCAGTTTCTCCTGACTTTTTTTTTGTATCAAACTTTGGTAACAACTACTAATAAATTACAGAGACTTTAATTACATTTATTTGAAACATTTTTCCAGGGGAAAAAATTGATTTTAGATAGTTTGCAGAATTTCCGGCGTAAAATTTCAAATACATGACGTTGGTTCTAATGTTATTGGCGCGCGGTTTTTACTTCCCTACTTCGTTGGTTTGGTAGGCTGGTACTTGTTCCCCCGCCAACTCTGAATTTATTTTAGCACAAATGAGCAAAATTTGAAGTTTCAAGAAAATTTATCATTTTATATATAACTAGCGAACCCGAACACGCTTAGCTGTGGCTCAGTCTGAATTTTAGGCTTAACCATGCTAGATTTTGATAATTTTTTTCAATGCTTTGGAATACCCTGTCTACTCATTCTTCTTTTGAATGTACACTGGAGGTGATTTTTTCCGTTTCCGGATTTGTAGGAGCAGTGCCGTTATCGAGTTCGAGTAATTGTCTTGAAAATATGGCAGCTGTTGTTATGGAATATGGCATATTCGTTGTTAAATAATTTTTTTTTTACTGTGCTCCAAAGAGTTGAATATTTCAAGCAGGCATGCAATTCATCAGCTGGTGTTGAGCGAGTATCACTGGAAGCGTTTGCCTGAAGTCACCAATGCTCCACCAAATGGAACCTGATTATTTCTCAAGTCTTTCAATGTATGATCTAATGCTTCCAATGACTTCTTGTGAGCCATTGTACACTCATCCCATACAATGATTTTACACGCCCGAAGAACCTATCCCATTCCTGATGTTTTGGAAATGTTGTATGTTGGGTTTTCTGTGAAGTGCATGTTCAGAGACAGTTTAAGAGCTGAATGCGCTGTTCTACCCCGTTCCATCAACGTAGCAGCAATACCTGAAGAAGCAAGTGCTAACGCAATATGGCCGTTTGAACGGGTTTTAGCTCGGAATTTGCCGTTTCCGTGGGAACTTGGAATAGAGGTACTTATAAGTAGTTGAGAAAGAGGTTCAGAGAGCGCGCTGAGATTGCAACGTGTCTGAGTCTGTCTATTTCTGCCAACCTTGCGAAACGCTCGGAGAAGTTCCCTTTTCCGTGGGAACTTCGAAGTAAAAAGTATATATAAACACTCTTATATGGAAATGCAACGTTGCGTAAAAATTTCAAGTCAACCAATCGACTCCTTTCCAGTTTTGCGGCCACTAACATATGGATGCTGAATTTTTATATATATAGATTGTATTAATAAAGAAGTAAGAAAAAGTCGTTTTACTTTTATTTGAAACTTGTATAACATGGAAAAGCGAGTAACTTATTTAAAAAAAAAGATGGTTTTGACCTGGCGGAAAATTTAGATAGCTTTTCTTGAAAACATGACGAACACAAATTAATTAATTTAGCTATAAAGCATATTGATGGAGTGTGAAGTAAAGGGGGGCAGGATATATCCTAAAATTGGCATACGTTCTTACAACAATGCACTTGGAACGAAAAATGGATTATAACAAACTTCATCCAAATTTAATGCGATTTTTTTCAATGAAGATTTGCTTTCAAAAAAATGGAATAACTCAAAAAATTCGCAACATGTCATTCCATTAAAGAAAACTAATAAGAAGTTTCGAAAAAAAAAATACATTCATTATTCGTAATAATGAAATCAAACTATTTCAGGGAAAAAAGTTTATAATAATTTAATTATTAGACAGAGATAAGAGAACAAAACTATGTATAAAGTGTTTCACAAAAGAATCTCATATAATTAGGAAAGTTTACTATTAATTGAATGAATAAAAAAACAATTACGAACAATTGCGGGTATCGATTCTATTTATCACACTTTCCAGTTCAATGAGGCTATCACTCTCTAACGTTCAATATCAGGTTCCTAGAGACGGCACTTTATCTCCTGATCAGTGTCATATCATGTTATTTACAATTCATTAAAATTACTATAATTTTTTATTATACTTTCAATTTTTATTGAAAATATGATTTGTTTATAGACTCTGAAAATTTTATTTGTATTTTTATTTACATTTAATTCCGATCTTTAACCTATTTCTTCAATTTTTACTTTCTCTCTCTAGTAAGAGGAAGTATTGTAATCGTGTCAAATTATTGATATCGAGTTTTCACCGAAAATACACGTTTTCTGAGGTACCCTGATTAAAAAAAAAAATGGTTTTTAAAAAATCGACTGTGTGCAACATAGCTCAAAAAATGAAAAGTCGCAGAAAGTTAATATTTCGTTAAGGTATTACCATCGGATCCGACAGTAAGATGTCTGTCCAGATTCCTCAGCTGGAAATTATTGATTAGATTTTTCACTTTTTTTGCAATTTTCCAGAAATGGCTTCAACAATTTTCTTTGAACTTGGTATATCAACTAGACATACAAAAGAACTATAACTTTTATTTTGAAACCATTCTTCGGGAAAATTCATTTAAGAAGGGAGACTTTTGCGGGAATGGTGGAGTAATGTTTATCTCTAAAGTGCTACTTCAGTTTATTACACAATTCTATCATCTAAATAATTTAATCAGAATTAAATATGTTGATGGAATTCCGAGTTTGAAGAAAATCCGTTGACCGGAAGTGTGTTTTTACGGAAAAGTAATTTTCAGTTTTCTACTGTTTTGTCTAAAAAACGGCCCCAACGATTTTCTTTAAACTACGAATATAAACTACACATATAAAGTGCTAGAACTAACTTTAATTTGAAACATTTCTCCGGTTAAAGTCATTTAAGGGTTTTTTTTGGGGAGAGTGGTGCGGTTATGTTTTTTCTCTAAAATGCCAATATTAGTTTATTATACAATTCTATCATCTAAACAATATTAATTAGAGATAAATAAATTGCCGGAATTCTGAGTTTCAGGAAAATTAGTAAACCGGAAGTGCGTTTTTATTGAACACGTTTTTATCCACAAAAAAACATCGATGAAGTTCATCAAATTTGGTACACTAACTATAAAATTTGTCAGTTTCAATTCTCGTAAACTGCAGTAAGAGAAAGTTGTGTGAGTGTTTCACACCACATTTTTTTTGTTTTTAATTATTTATTTGTTTATTTATGGTTACTAGTTACAAAAAAAAAATGTTTTTACAAGAGAATTGATTCTGATTGACAATAATTGAATAATTCGAAAGAAAATGCACTTATATTTTACAAAAGTAATTAATTGTTAAAGGAGATTATGCAAATAACAAGATGCGACAAATTAATGTAGAAATAAGCACAAAATATTAAGTTGGTTTAATAGTTATTAAGTGCTTTAATATTAAGTTGGGCCTGCCGCTGTGCTGGATAAAATCATTGATAAAATATTCTTATTCTATTATTATGAAATATTTCAATCTAATTACAATTAATATCAAGAGTTCATGACGTAATAAAATAACTCGTTCAACTAATCCTGGTTTTTAATATTTAAAAGTTTGGGCAAGACAATAATTATTTGTAGGGAAATGTTTAGTAATATAATGGTTTCTGTAGCGGCTATATGGAGGACGTGAAAAGAATAAATGTTCCGAAGGCTTAAAATTTCTTTTTATTGGATAAAGTAGAAATTGTTGGGCGATCCAATGAATATTTAATATTTCTATACAAGATATTTACTACATCCTTAGAAGATAGCTGAGTTGACTGTCCGTTCTGCGATGGGACATTTACATTTAAGATACGGTTTACCCTCAACCCAAGTGGAAATGTGTCTTGTATAAATGACTATAAAGCAGATTTATAACACCCTGTCAATAGCGACACACTTGTCCAATAGTTGCGACCATTTATCACAAGATTCTTTGCGAGCATCACTAATCGCATTTGAATTAAATGTAATAATTATTCAGGTTGTCATTGTTCCTTACTAAAGTTGGAACAGGAAGTATTGCGGTAATGTCAAATTTTCAAGCTAAGTGACTTAAATTTATTAGGAAAAACTTTTTTGAAGAACTCGAAACACGAAAAAAATGTTTTCAGCGAATGGTGTGTGTGTGTGTGTGTGTGTGCGTGTGTGTCACAGGGAGCTTGGTATTCCATTTAGGTACCGCCACTGCATCAGACACGAAGATTTCGGACAAAATTCATTAACCGGAAGTGCTACTTTACTGAATGTTTCTTTTTATTTTTTCAGTTTTTCATGATTTTCCTAAAAAACAGTTCCAACCATTTTCTTTAAACTTCCTGTACTATCTACACGAACACACACAAATATCTATCACTTTTGTGATACCAAAACCAGCTAACACAAAATACCAGCTAACCCGGCCACGCTTCGCTGTGGCTCAGCCTGAATTTAATTATTAGGGAAGTAAATAGAGGTACTATAGTTAACATAGATTCAACAAGAAAACAAATAATTCAGCTTAATACCCTACTTTGTGTTACTGTAAACTGAAAGGAAAGAAAGAAAACATGTTTTCTACTGTAAAGCTAGTGAATGGACTACATTAGTTTGTTTGTCCATTTTCTGCATAAACATAAAGATCAGATGGTTTACCGACTCTGGAGCATGCGACATATAATTGCCCATGAGAGAAGCATTCGTTTTCTAAATTCGAACCGCACACTTGCAAAGATTGTCCTTGCGCTTTATTGACAGTCATAGCGAACGCAAGGCGTATTGGAAATTGAAGTTGTTTGAACTCGAACGCCATATCTGTCGAAATGAGTGGTATTCGTGGAAGTAGTTCGTCTTCACCTTTATGAGTTCCAATTAGAATTGTTGCTTCAATTAGATTATTCATCAATTTTGTAACTACTAATCGTGTACCATTGTATAACTTTGGCTGATTGATGTTTCTGAGAAGTCTTTCAATGTATGGTCTAATGCTTCCAATGACTTCTTGTGAGCCACTGTACCTCATCCCATAGAATGATTTTGCACGCCCGAAGAAGCTTTCCCATTCCTGATGTTTTTGAAATGTTACATGTTGGGTTTTCTGTGAAGTGCATATTTAAGTCATGACAGTTTAAGAGCTGAATGCGCTGTTCTACCTCCTTCCATCAACGTAGCAGCAATACCTGAAGAAGCAAGTGCTAACGCAATATGGCCGTTCAACGGATTTTAGCTCGGAATTCGCCGTTTCCGTGGGAACTTCGGAATAGAGGTACTTATAAGTAGTTGAGAAAGAAGTTCAGAGAGTGAGCCACCATCGCAACGCGTCTGAGTCTGCCAATTTCTGCCAACCTCGCAAAAATGCTAGGAATTTTCCGTTTCCGTAGGAACTTCGGAGTAAAAAGTATATATAAACACTGTTATATAGAAATGCAACGTTGTGTAAAAATTTCAAGTCAATCCAGCGACGACTTTTCGAGTTTTGCGGCCACAAACATACGGATGCTGAATTTTTATATATATCGATTTTCCAGGGAAAAAAGTTTATATTTTAGGAAATATATATATTTTTAGATCGACTGAGTCAAAAAAAAAGTGGTTTTTAAAAATCGGTCTGATTGTGTGAAAAATTTCAAACCTGATATTTAGTTAAGCGCTAGCCGAGGACTCCATAATAAGGATTGACTGAAGAATCAGTCTACAACTAGAAAGTATCACTTTACTCAATCGATTTTTCAATTTTTTCCAATTTTCACCAAAATAGCTCCAACGATTTTCTTTAAATTTTGTATGACTGCTTTTGATGTATGACTTTTATAATGCATGCAGATCTATGACTTTTATTGGACACTTTTCCCGGCAAAATTGGTTCAGAAGTGTTTTTTGGGAGAGGGGCGGGGTTATGTTTCCTTCTAAAGTGCCATTTTTTTATATTCTATCATCTACATAATATTAAATAGAATTAATTTATTTAAGCCAAAATTCGGAATTTGAAAAAAATCGGGAAACCGGAAGAACAGTTTTACTTAATAGTTTATTTTTTTTTTCAGTTTCCGCAATATTTTGTCCAAACATACCCATGGGCTTCATTAAACCTGGGTTTTCCAACTGTAATCACAGAGACATATCACTCTTGTTTGATTTTTTTTTTTTTTTTGATTAAATTGATTTTAGCGAAGTCTCTGGGAGGACTGGCAGGCCATGCCCCTCGAATAATATTGTAGACTATTATTAAACATTTAATATTTGTCAATTGTAGTTACGTAAATAAGTCATGTAAGTTTTTCCTACCAGATTTTTTTTTTTTAATAATCCATTTTTCTTGTAACTTGCAAAACACTAAGATAATCGGGTCGAAATCTTGTCAAAGGTTGTTATAATATACGGATCTATTACAATAGGTCTCTTCAAATTATTGTTAACTTGATTACTAGACCTTTACTGCTTACAATGTGGATGAGTAGTTGTAAAACAAGCAGTAGAGCGGATCCTAACTTACGTAAATGGTTATCTAGGTAATAAGGCTGGGGGCTTAATTTGTCCACCCATGTGGTGGATGTGGAAGTCTAAGTCACCTCTAAATCATGTACAGACGAGGGTAAATTAAATTCCGCCCACTATGTGAAAGATTTAGGGAGAAGTTCGATCATTGAAAAGTTGTCACAGTGCCAAGAAAGGATTTTGAATGTCAATGGTCACGGAAGTTTGAAAGATTATTGTTGACAAAATCTATGGGGATCTCAAAACATGTATTTCGGATTGGAAAACTCACTTTTATCCACAATTTTGACCACAGTAAAAGAGAGTAAAAACAAATGTATATTTCTATAAAAGATCATTTTCTGATTTGTATGATTCATCATCCCCAATCCCAAAATCTCTTTAAGGCAATTCCACAGCCAATAAATAATTCTGTTCCTTCTAATTCTTGCTTTGGAAATCCAACATCTTAATAAAGGAAGCGGAGACTTGAAAGGACGTTCAGTAAAACACGGCCTTCTATATCATTTTAAGGAAAAGAAGTAGAACACACCACTCTCTGCCTACTGTCACAATTTTCTATTCATCGTTTTCACCAAGTATTTCGTTTTATTTCCAGTCCTTTAGGCAAACATGTTCTGCATAAAATTCTCTCTCTCTGTTACTTGCTCTTTCTCTGGGTGCTCTCTCACCATCTCACTACTTTGTAGCTATCATTCTTCTTATTACGACCACAATGAAAACACTTCCACCTAGACTGCTGGAAACAGTCGTCTTTGAATGTATGTGTTTGTGCAATTGCCTAGATGGGTGGCAGAGTTGTGAAGAAGTTGTGCGGTCTCTGGTTGGTCTCCTATTAATTCTAAGGATGACGAGAGAAAAGAGAAGTGTAAGGAGAGAAAAGAGAGAGAGATAGGAAGGAAGAAAGAAGAAATAGAAGGTGGAGAAGTGGTGAGAATAGAGGAGGGCTTGGAAGAACAAAGCCCTCCCGGCGGCAGTAAAATCCTATGGCAAAAGAAGCCTTTTTTGAAATTCAAAGTATTACTCAAGTATCATCCAGTCACAGTAGATTTCTTATAATTTAAGGCTTCCAATTTTCGTTCTTTCGTTTTTTCACGTTGCTCTTTTTTTTTTTATAAGAGAAATAGAGAGGGCGTGAATGAATCATCCAGTAATAAAAAGATCTTTATCTATATATTTTATTACATTTGCATTTTTATTTCTAAACTATATATTATAATTAAAATATATTATGAACCGTCACGCAAATATTTCATTAATAACTTTGAACATTTATTCATTCAAAAGAATTTTGTTTATTTCTTTTATTTTTATTATTCTACTTTTAGTTCTCTTGTATCGGCGGCTTCTCTTTCTTTTCTCTTTCATCTCATTAATACGTCAAAGAGAAGATAAAACTGAGATTGATGTAAAATATCATTGATTTTTGGATTAGTTTAACTATTCTTATTAAAAACTGCAAACCATATAAACTGTAGAATCAAATCTATTATTTGATTTTTCTCTTCAATTTCATTTACTCCCTCTATAAACATTTATTACCCGGTATAATTTTCGTTGAAAAATCTGACCTGAATTCTCCATTTTACGAACCATAAACAAGTTAATCAAGGAAAGAAAAAAAATCGAATGATTTTCTCTTTTGACAATTATATTTGACAAATTTTATTTTCAAACTACTGACATTTATCAACGTGTAGTTGCCGTTAACTTGAAGGAAAATTGGGGCCCAGAAATCTCAGTTGTAGGAAACTGTACATGCTACATTTTGATTCTTAGAACAAACCGTTTCTAAAATTCTTTAGCATTACAATAATTTGTTGACCTAAAAGAAAGCACTTGTGAGGAAAATTTAAAATTGTAGTCCTCTCCTAACCTTAAGAAAATCAATTTTCCTGGAAAAATGTTTCAAAATGTGCCTTAATATGTTCGTGAAATACTGCAAAAAAGAAATTGTGAAAACGCATTTCCGGTAGCTGGATTTTTTTACTGCAACTTTCGAGACTATCAAAAATATCAAATGTAAAAACGAACTGTTGGATCCCATGATGGTACCCAAACGTAATGTCAAGTTTGAACTTTCTGCAATTTTTCGTTTTTGAGCTATGCTGTTCACATACATAACCATTTTCAAAAAACCACTTTTTTGGACAAAAAAAAAACGAGTATATCCGGTGAAAACTCCAAAAATTTGACACGATCAAAATACTTCCTCTTACGGTAGTAAGAGAAAGTAAAAAAATGAACTAACTTTTTGTTTTATTGGTAAGGCAATGAATAATGTTCATGACGATAACCACGCAATGACCTCTAATTTAACTAATAAAGATATTAGTTTTGATATATTATTTTTGTATACTATCCAGCGTCATAGTTTATTCTTATTTATCAATAGATATTCATATATCACTCAATAGATAACAATCATTCTTAGAACCTTAACTAAAAAAATGTAAACACTGGAGGCATTGGTTTCTCTATAAGAAGGGATTCCCCGAGAGAGGGTTGTACCTGCCAAAAAGAGACTGTGAACTACAGGTTCTTCTGGATGATATAAAAGGCTATGGACAGAGTTCTGTCTATACACAGTACAACTTGCCCAGAGTAATATCAGTAAGAAATACTTCTTTCTATCTACTTAACAACATGAAGTGCGCACTCTCTTTGGTTACACTGTTCTTGGTGGTCGCCCTGGCTTATTCACATCCAGCAGAATGGACCCAACAACAATTAGGTAAATATTCTTTATGTTTACATTTTATTATGGACTATTCAATCAATTTTAAATTGGATCTAATTTTTACAAATTTCTTGAACCCTTGTTAGATGAAGCCCTATGGGAACCAGCTGGTGAAATAACCGAAGAACATGTAGCCCGTCTAAAGAGAGCCACCTGTGATCTGTTCAGTTTCCAGTCTAAATGGGTGACACCTAACCATGCAGCCTGTGCCGCTCATTGTCTGCTCAGAGGAAACAGAGGTGGCAAATGTAAAGGAACCATCTGCCATTGTAGAAAATGAAAAAATTTGGAAAACATTAATTATTTATTTATTTTAAACATATACCAGTTTTTTGTTGGTATATAATTCCAAAGATAAACTTTTTTTATGTACCAGATCAGCATTAAATTTTTATGTACTATGTAAACGATTTTTTTTATATATAAAATAAAATTTATGTTAAATGGGAATTATGAATTATTAGTTATTCATTTTTTATCCAATAATTTATCAACTTTTCACAGTCATTGCAACTTAGCGATAATTGTGTGGTGGTGTTCGATAATTGTGAATCAGAAAGAAAGAAATCAGTTGGCGTCAATTTCTCATGATGAAATCAAGCCGTATTAAACATTCTCTTATTGGTATTATTAAAATAGTAATTGACAAATCTTCATTAAACTGATATTTTTACTGAAAGTTGCAAGGTATTACAACTTGGAAACGCTTGGAAGTTATATTTAGAATCTATTAAATCTGAGTGCAGGCCCAAAATTGTGTCCACCTCCAGTTCCTCGCATAGTTTTTTAGGAGACCTCAAAGAAAATGTGTCTGACAGTCTGTGTGTGAGTGTCTGTATGAAGAGAGTAAATATTGTTTCTGTTGTTAGGAGGGATACCCACAGGATAGTAGTGGTGGCTGGTCCATTTCTACTTTACGGAAAACAAAAGTGATACATATACTGTTCTCTAAAAACATTATTCACGGACTCAGTGAAATTTTGGTGAAAACTCACTTTCCGGCATTTTGACATGAAAATTTTGCAATTTGTACTTCCTCGTACAGGAAATAAAAATGTCAAATATCATATTTAAAGATTTGAATCTATATCATGGAAATCTGACAAGTTCATAGTACCATAAAATCTTTATTTGAAAGCCATCTAGAATAAAGTTAGTTATAGAAGGAAAATAAAAAAAGATATGTTTATTTGAAGAAATATAAAACATAAAATCTTTGGAAAGAACAATAATAAAAGAATAAACAAATAAATAAATAAATAAATAAATAAATAAATATATATATATATATATATACAGAAATAAATTCAAGTATTGTACCTAATATATAAACACGATATGTATTATAATACGGGCCATTCGAGAAAAAAACGAAAACTGGTTCAATTCACAATCATTTCATGTTATTATAAGTTTTACTACAGGCACACAACCAAAGATGGCAGTGTTGCCAACAAACATATAGAAATGTGAAATGTCTTCATTTTATTTTTATTCTTGTATTCTGGTGTATTTTTTTTTTTTTTTTTAACCCCTACTCACATATAAAACCTATAATAAAGTTCTTTTTCTTGTAGCCTTTTTTTTATGTTTATTTTGCACAGATTATCAACTTAATTTCTGATTATTAAAAGATGATCGTAATATTTTATGTCAATTTTTATTGGTTGAATAATATATTAGTTTTTTATTTATTTTTTTTTTATTCGAAAGAAAAGAAAATCATTACTTTATTGTTAAGCTTTATTTTCTACATTATTGCTTTCTTTCTTTATTTTTTTTAATGACGAACATTTAGGATAAAGATGTTTAGGAGAAAGACCCATTCGTCAAGAATTTTCCGTCACAATTAATTCACATGCAAGTATGGTGGCTAAGGTACTGGAGATTCTTATTCCAGGATTTTATTTTTGAAATGATAGATTATTGTCAAGTTCGATCTAAGAACGATCTTGCTGGAGACTTATTTACATACTTGTAGAATTCTACACTTACGGTTAGTTGCACTAGTTCATTATAATGTAGGAGTAAATCTAATTTTGTATGTATATACGTATAATTAGAAGAAATGCTAGAAAAAAAAACAGAAAAAAAAGAAAACATTCCAGAACACAAAAGAAAATCTGATATCAAACACTCACACGATCTTCTCTTTCACCAATTAATACAACTTAAGACATTTTTCTTTAAAATTGTAACGTTACAATGTTTAGTTTAGGCTGGGCATAAAAATGGTGGTGGGGATTTTAATTGTATACCTGACCGGCCTTATGTGGAGCGCTCTATGTAAAAACCAAGAAAGCTGGTGTAAATTTAAAATTAAAATAAACTGGTAGACCACCAATTATCATCGTCATCATCATTTAGTGGCACTACAACTCATTACTGAGTCTTGGCCTCCTCAACTAGTTTCCGCCAGTCAGTTCTGTTCTGTGGTGCTGCGCTCCAGTTCGTGATATCCAATACCGTCCTCACTGCATCACCAGCATCACTGTCCATCCAACGCAGCTTCGGCCTCCTCACTCTCTTCGCACCAAAGAGGTGCTCGTTCATTACTTTTTTCGGAATGTCCCCGTCCCTCATCCTAACCACATGTCCGGTCCATTGAAGTCTAGCCAACTTCATAAATTTGACCACGTCAATTTCTTTAAACAGCGCAGTTCCTGATTCGTTCGAGACCACCATTCCTGTCCCACGACTACTGGGCTGAAAATTCACCGCAGTATTTTTCTTTTGAAAACTAGGAGGCCACTCTCATCGACCCTAGATGTGGTCCAAGTTTCGAAGCCGTATGTCAAGACTGGGAGGATCAGGGTCTTATACAATCGCAATTTCGTCTGCCTTGCTATCAAGTGACTTCCCATGTGCTTCCGAAGCCCAAAGAAGCATCTGATAGCCGCTACAATCCTTCGCTTTATTTCGGCTGACCCGTCATTATCTGCGTTTACCAGGGAGCCCAGATACACAAACTCGTTCAAATTTTCAAATGTGTGGCAGCCAATTGTTACCTTACTTGTGGTTGGTCTGTTCCGACCTGTGACCATGAACTTTGTGTGGACCACCCATACCTCTCTAAAATCGATTTATCCAGAAAAATATTTCAAATAAAAGTGATACCGTCTCTATCTATGCAGCAAGCAGTCCAAGTTTAAAGAAAATCGTTGTATATGATTCCGAGAAAATTCCAAAAAAATCAAACACCAGTTCTGTAAAGTGGCACTTCCGGTTAATCGATTTTCTTCAAATTTGGAATTCTATCAACCCCTATAATGTGTATTAATATTATGTAATTGATAAAAACCATATTTTATAGTGAAGTGATTCTATAAAGGAAAATATAACGCTACTGTTTCCCCCAGAACCCTTAAAAAAAATTAATTTTTTTCCTTGGAAAATATTTCAAATCAAATTCTAGATCGATATTTATGTGTTAGACAGTATACATGAAGTTTAAAGAAATCATTGCAGTTTTTTTTAAAAAAAAAACATGAAAACTGAACGAAAAAATAAAACAGTAAAGTCGCATTTCCGGTTGCTAGATTTTGCCCGAAATCTTCGTAGCTGAAGCGGTGGTAGGACCTAAATGGAACTGAGCTTCCCCCAGACTTTTCGTTTATGAGATATTCTGTTAAAACACACATACAGACCCATTCGCAAGGGCCTTTATGTGTACAATGAGCATGCGATTATTTAAAAAATTTGCTAGGGCAATAATAGGCAAAATAGTAAAAAAAAAGTACCAACCTACCAACAGAAGCGGATAGAGAATGATTACATTGGCAGAGAGCACCAATAATATTGCACATTTTGTTCATTACTAATCAAACTGATGGGTTTACAACTGAGCAAAGGTTTGTATCTGTTGTTGTGGTGGTTGGTTCCGCAGAGCTGGAAAGCATCAAAGACATTTTCCGTGGTAGCGTGCTTCATTTTGTGGTCATCGACCGGTTTCGGGCGTTCGCCCATCTTCAGGATACGTTTACCAGACAGTGTGATAACACAGACTTGCACAGAGCAAATTCAGAGTGTGTAAACTGAATTTGCTTTGTGCAAGTTTGTGTTGTCACACTGTCTGAAAAACGCATCCTGAAGAAGGGCGAAGGCCCGAAACCGGTCGATGACCACAAAATGGAGCAGGCTACCACGGAAAATGTCTCTGATGTTTGTATCTGCCATAGTATTCCAAGTTTCAAAATTCCAGAAATCCTTCCAATGTATATTAATATTAAACAAGTAGTAGAACCATAATTATATCAATGCGATACTTTGTAAAAAGGAAACTTCCTTAAAAAAGAAGTTTTGACACATCACAATACTTCCTCTTACTAGGACAACATTACTAAAAAGGTCGCACTTCCGGTTAATGGATTGTACCCGAAACCTCCAAGCGACTGTCATGCTGCGAGGTAGAAGTGCCCGAAATCTTCTGTCCAGCCCATTGAAGTCTAGGCAACTTCATAAATTTGACCATGTCCATTTCTTTAAACAGCGCAGTTCCTGATTCGTGACCACCATTCCTGTCTCACGAGTACTGGGCGAAACTTCACCGCAGTATTTTTCTTTCGAAAACTAGGAGGCCTCTCTCATCTACCCTAGATGTGGTCCAGGTTTCGGAGCCGTATGTCAAGACTGGGAGGATCAGGGTCTTATACAATAGCAATTTCGTCTGCACCAATATTCAATAATTTAGGAATATTAAGTTTGAGCTTCCTGCGATTTTTTTCATTTTTGAGATAATAGATAATTCGTTAAAAAAACATTTTTCGTACTCAATGGTCAGGAAAACGTTTACATATTTCCCCCGGTAAACACACTGTTTCGAAAATTTGACCTGATCCAGTAATTTTTGACCTCTTCTTACTTTCTCTTACTCCTAGTAAGAGGAAATATTGTAATCGTGTCAAATTTTCGATATCCAGTTTTCACCGGAAATATCCGTTTTGAGGTGCCCTCAGTCCAAAAAAGTGGTTTTTAGCAAATGGTCTGTGTGTTTTGTGTGTGAACTGCATAGCTCAAAAACGAAAAACCGTAGAAAGTTGAATCTTGATATTCCGTTTAGGTTTCACCATGGCATCTGGCAGAGGGTCATCTGTCAAAATTCCTCAACCGAAGGACCACTTTACTTGTAGTTTTTTTTACTTTTTTGCATTTCTCTTAAAAATGGCTTTAACGATTTTCTTCAAACTTGGTATATCAACTATACATACAAAGAGCTACAACTTTTATTTGAAATGTTTCTCTGGGGAAATTCATTTAAGGGCAGTTATGATGAAGGAGAGGTGGGATTAGGTTTTCATTTAAAGTGCTATTTCAATTTATTAAACAATTCTATCATCTAAATAATATTAATAAGAATTGAATATGATGTTCAAGTTCCGAGTTTCAAAAAATCGGATAACCGGAAGTGCGTTTACATTAACCACAATACTAAATAATTTTTTCACTTTTTCGCGATTTTCTCAAAAAGGACACCGACAATTTTCTTGAAACTTCCTAGATAAACTAAACATACAGAGATCTACAACTTTTATTTAAAATATTTCTCTGGGAAAATTCATTTAAGGGCACTTGGAGGAGAGGTGGGTTATGTTTTTCTCTAAAGTGCTATCATAGTTGTTTATACAATTCTATCAACCAAACAAAATTAATTAGAAATAAATAGATGGCCAAAATTCCAAGTTTCAAGAAAATTAGTAAACCGGAAGTGCGCTTTTACTGGCCAGTTTTTGCAGTTTTCGACGAATTTAATTACATTTGGTACACAAACTATAAAATTTGTCAATTATAATTTTGAGAACTGGAGTAAGAGAAAGTTGTGTGAGTGTTTCACACCAGATTTTTTTTTTTCAGCAGTAAGACAAAAATTAACGATTAAAAGAAAACTTTGCTTGGTCCGCATGGCACAATAATTTTGCAATGCTAAAACTAGAAAATCATACGTAGGTCTAGCTACGTCAGAATTTTCAATTTTTTTTTTTATCATTTGGCATAAAAATTGTAAACTGTGATTAATATTCACCCAGAAACAATTGTTTCTTGTTTATTCTTTTTTCAAAAATTACTAACATTTACTGAAAATATTAAGCACTATTAACAAGTAAGCAAATTTTAGAATGATTCATTATGACGTGGTTAACTACTCCAATGTTACATTAATAATATCTTATAAGTAAGTTAGGATCTTAAAAAAGAGCAAAAAAAAAACGAAAACCTGTTCTATACCGCCCCCTCCAAAAAATACTCGTATATATATATATATATATATATATTACTGATCGTTATCTTCTTTTAACTATATCAAGGACACGAGTTTTTTCTTCTTAACTTTCTCTAGCTCCACAAATTGGAATACAACAAACCTTTTGGACATACTTCGGCATGTTGAGTCTAAATATAGTGTGGCTCTCCAGGAAATAGCATCACGGAATGGGTAAACAAATTATTAGTATATCAAACTCTGTACGTTTCATTGGAAAATTCAATAATATATAAAGAAACGAAAAAATAATTGTTTTAATGTAACATACAAAAATGAATCTCACAATTAACAGTTATCGATCTAAAATTCTTCATCTGTAAAATGTGATCCATAATAACTTCTTGAAGGAACCAAGCAAAAAAAAAATATCTGATTGTGCGAAACCAAGTTGTAAAACCTCGGATGTGGTTGAAATGCTTAGCCGAATTTCACCAATTGTTTCAAAAATATGTTTGAACAGAATCTAGACCAAAATGGTCATCCTGGATTAAGAGCACTTTTTCCCTGTGCAAACTACTTTTCATTTTACAGGATCGCAGACTTCCTTCGTCTATCATCTGTTTCCTTGAACACAAGCACAAGCATCAATGCGAGAGAAAAATGGATGGAGTTGAAAAAAACATGATAGTAAAATCAGACACAGTTGGTTGGTCATTTTTTTTTTTTGATTGATCAACTGACTTGTAGAAGTTTGCACGATTCATTAATGAAGTGGAATGGATTAGCTCCGCACGCTGGGCTACCATCGCGGAGTTCCCGGGTTCGAGTCCCAGTACTGCCGTAAGATTTTTCTCTTCCTAGGAGCCTCTTACAGTTCACTGCCTAGTAATGGACAGTGTTGTCTGTAACCAGAGGCCGGCGATGCACCGAGGAAGCTCCGATTTTTGGGGTAGCTATATGGGCCCAGAAGGGTTTTGGATAGCATAAGGTTTGGTCCGTCCCCGCACACAATAAAAACAAAACCGAAATGCTGTTAAGTTTTTAGACTTTTTTTATTTCAGATCGTTAAAACCGAAACCAGAAATCCAAATACTTCATGCTGTTCTTCCAGTGTCCATTTCTAATGCATCTGTCAACTAGAAATAACGTTATTCTGATATAAATATTCTTTCGTTTATAGTTCTGTGTCTCTAAACTTATTGAAGTGCACTCGATCATATAGATGGTAGCTTGGAACAACATCCTGGAAATGGTGCTTGAGAGGAAAATTTAACATTGCAGATCACCCAGAATCCCTCAAAAAGCAATCAGTGAAATTGCACTACTTGACGTATTTTTTCTTACGGTCTAATTCGCTTAAGCCTCCAGCGATTTTTCATTTTTGAGTTATTATTTTGTACACAACTACCCACACATTCCGGACCTTCACTAAAAACATTTTCTCAAGTACCTAGATAACCTCAAAACATATATTATAAAATCTGACACTATATAAATAATATTTTCTTTAATATAACTGAAGTAAGCGAAAGTAAAAAGATTAACCCTAAAAATTATTATTAACATTATGAAAACGATAATAATTTAGATAATAAAGAATAAATAAATAACGTTAAAAAAAAAGAAAAAAAAATAGATAATACTACTTAGATAATATAAGTGTAGTAAAGGAGAGGAGAGAAGAGGAAAGGCATTATTTCAAAACTAGACGAAAACCAGTTGGTATAAAATATTGTATCAAGAGAACGTCGTGTAGAACCGGTTTCCATTGGAGAGGATCGTTCCAACTTCAACTAAGCCACAAAACGCTTATATTATTGTAAACACTAATATATATAATAGTATTTATTTATTTATTTTTATTGTTTATTATAAATTTTAATATTGTCAATTTATTTATTTATTATTTAAATAGAATACCTGACAATATTTTAATAATTTAATAAAATTTAAGTTTTGTATATTTTACACAAAATTTGAAAATAATTAAATGAGGAACATACACGTAATTATTGTGGCAAAGAAATTAACTTTATGCTCGTTGTAAATCGTTCTCTCTCTCTCTCTCTCTCTCTCTCTTTGAAATTAAAAAGCATTGTAAGATTTCTTTGAAAGTAATATTATTATTTCCAAAGAGCTATTCGGATACAGGCAGGGTGTCAACAATTTACCCTGTTCTATGCTTATTAAAAAGTACTTACACGGTTCTTGATTACCATCATTTTTGTCTATCTTGATCATTAACAGCTTTGTTCTAACAGATTTGTCGACGGTAGTATTATTCAGTCCTACATAATTTTCTGTTGGCCAAGTTAAACGAAATGGGAATCATTGAAAAAGGAGGCAGTCTTGGTGCGTAATTATCTTGTTGGTTGAAGACAGTATATTGAGGAGATTGACGGAAGTCTCAGGTGACTGACTGATTGCGGTCCTCAAGAGGGTAGCTCCGTTGCTGTTTTTCGGTCAGGATAAATGTTCTACCAAAATATGTGGAAAGTTCTATTGCTGTTGTACATTAATATTAGGACGTTACTAAATATTGAAACTACAAAAATAATAACTCGGTTAGTGAAGCCAAAGAGATCCTAAGCTCAGCAGCTGCTCAGGCTGCAAAGTTTTCTCAACATATTGAGAAATTTTACAAGATACTGAATAGAGATGGCGGGTGTTGGTGTAGTGGTTATGAGTATGGACTTGTAAGTGGGAGGTCCCCATTTCAAGTCCCAGGTATAAATGCTAAATTTTATATTAGTTTAAAAAAATGTTAATAGTAAGTAGGTGCTTCCGCCCTCCGTCCACGACACCTAATTTGGTAGTTGAAAGTTAAGCCTGCCTGGCCAAAAAATGGCATTACTTTACTTTACTTTATTTTTACTGAATAGAGCATATTGTTTCAATATGGAGATTAAAAGAAGTTTTGAGATTAGAGGGCCTTAAAATAGTTTATTGTAGATTCTTCCATTCTTTACGAGAGTATTGACTCGGCGTTAGATGTAAGAAAAGTTTTTAAACATACAAAAGAAATAGTATAAGAATCATTGTTCGCGCAACAAAAAAATAATTCTCTACTACTGAAAGCCGATTTTTGAAGAACTTTATAATAATGTCAGTGGCTAATATGTACAAACCAATATGTCCAATACAAGGAGGAAGACACATCCATCATCCAACATTGCTCTGAGCCAAACATGAATCACTAACTAGTCCTCACTTCCGTTTGGGGAAAGTGAATAAAAAGTTTATTAAACATTCTAAACGGATATTTCAATGCGTTATGAGAACAAAATCATAAGTTTTTTTTTATAAAAAAAAATATAAAATCATATTTAAATAGAAATTGTTTTTATGATAAAAATTATTTTAATATTTTTAAAAATAGTTATAATTGTCATGACGTACCTATAATGTGATTGTTAACAAAATGAAGTTGTTATTATGCATACTGCAATGGAAATAACTCACGAAATCTAACGTCTAAGATTTTCTCAGATCTCTCAAAAATATTTTATTTTATTTCCGAATAATAAAGAAGATATAATTATTGATTAATTGTTGATAACAGGCATAATTATTATCACTAATGCTATCTATGATTTCTGTTAGAATCTAATTTTATTATAACGACAAACAAAAATGTATTAACTTTTCAGAAAAAGATAAAACACGAAATGTTGCCAAGAAAGAAAAAAATCTGCTGTGAAACACTCACACGACTTTCTCTTACTGTGAAATGGTAAATTTTCTTCACACTTTAAAACCGTCAGCATTATTATGGAGAAAATTACAAAAAACTGAAAAACCTATTCAGTAGAACCGCATTTTCGCTCAATTGATTTTCTTCAAACTGGGAATTTTGGCAACTTATATAATTCTAATTAATATTATTTAGTAGACAGAATTGTATATAACATTGTTGAACTAAGATAGCACTTTAGAGAAAAACATAAACCCCTCACCCCTCCCCGAAAAGTCCCTATAAATGAATTTTCTCGGAGAAATATTTCAAATAAAAGTTGTAGCTCTTTGTATGTGTAGTGGGGTTAGACAATGTTTAAAGAAAATCATTGGATCCATTTCCAAGAAAACCATATACAATTGAAAAAAAAACATTTAGTAAAGTGGCACTTCCGGTTGATGAATTTTGCCCAAAATCTTAGTGCTGATGCGGGTGATAGTATCTAAACGGAATACCATTCCTGCAACTATTCGTTTTTTACATATTCTTTCGCACACATCCACACCACTTTTTTGGACTCAGGGGACAGCAAAATGTCTATTTTCGGTGAAAACTCAAATTCGAAAATCTGGCACGATTGCAATACTTCAAGTGAAAACTATTTTAACTCAAACATATGATTAAAATAGAATTTTTACTGATGAGTTTATACAGAAAAGAAGACGTCATCAAAGGCGCGAGTTATATGTTCGCATATTTAATTACAGGGATCAGTCCTTGAATTGTAATTACATTTTAAATATTTATGAATTTTTAAAGGAATTATATATATATATAATATTTAGTCAATATACAAAATATGTTTTTATCAAAAAGTCTTGATCAAAAATAAATATTTTAATAGGTACATTTTTAAAATTAAATAATCAGCTGATTTATCATTGCAAACTGAATAATTAGATTGCATGTTTTTATTTAATTAATTTTATTAATCAGAGAATATTAGTAGATATTTATAAAAAATAAAATAATTTCGACTTTAATGTCAATTATGAAATTGATAATCTTCGGACAGTATGTATAACCAATTCAAAGAATATCGCTGCACCTACTTTCAAGACAAATTGTAAAATTGCTGAAACTATAAAGTATTCCTGAAAAGTGGTATTTCGTGGTGTGTGTGGAGCGGATTATTGACCGAAAAACCGCCTAAATTCCTCAGTCTAATGATAGTAGTTCAATTTAATTGTTTACGGAATGTGCAATGTTTTGGTTATATCATGTTATATAACATAAATGAACAATGCCTATATGATATAGAAGATAAATTTATATAGCATATAATTAACCAAGTAAATATTGATCTTATGGATTTAATTTCCACATATTCGTGGAGAAAATTATTTTGATAGAAATTAATTTGAATAATAGGTTTGGATTTCAGAACATAGGAAACTACCGGTGATTACATTGTTAACCACTACACGGCGCTAATCCAAACGTGACAATCTCAAAAATATAAAAGTGAAAAATTGTTTTATATGTAGTTATTATTCCAAGTTTAAAGAAAATCGTTGGATTTTCGAGATAAATAATCGCGAAAAAACAAAAAATCTTTTCAGTGAAGTTGTTCTTCCGGTTGAAGGTTTCTGAACTAAATGAACCCCTAAATGGTCCATACCTTGATTGAATCTAAAATTCTGGGATTGAGTTTTCTGGGATTTTTTTTTTCAAACAAATATAATAAGCTAGAAATATATTTTTGACCGAATTTCATGTTATGAAATGGCATTTGATTGGGCTGTTTCGTCCATATGGGTAGGATAGCGGACAAGTTATCTCAGCATGAAGAGTTGATGGTAAAAGTTCCAGCGGAAGGCCAAGTACCTGGGGTGAAGATTTTAAAAGAGATATTCAAGATTATCGTACTGGAAGAGTTCTAAACGAGGCAATTGGGTTTTAGATTGGAAGCAGCTATATACGTAGAAAGCGTCTATATTCTGGAGGAAATGATATATTAGGACTAGACTGAGAAGACGCAGAAGAAGAATAACGATGTTTAAAGGGAAGTGAATTTGTTTCCCCCTCTGTCCCTTCCAAGAATTTTTAACAAATAAAACTGATAATTATTAGGACAGTAAATGTAGCCAGTTTAAAGAATATTGCTGCACCTAATTTCAAGAAAAATGGCCAAATTTCAGAAACTATAAAGAAGTCCTGAAAAGTAGTATTTCGTGGTGTGTGTGTGGCCGATTATTGACCCAAAAAAAACTACGTTTCAAATCTCTCGAAGATAACAGGCCCACATTCAATAAAAAAAGGAGACTGTCAAAATTTGGATGGTCATATAGTAATGGATAGGGATTATAACAATACTGGCTTACTGTACAAATATGTTTCTCGAAGTAAGAAGATCTGGAAAAGACCAACGATGTTGAATATTCCCCAACATAACATTCCATTACAAGAACATACAGGTTTGTTGAGCTAATTGGTGTACTAGTATTTGAGGTTTACCACATTGGTAAACTCTAGGTTACAGTACACATTTTAGTCACTCATACACAGACATTGTAGCTACATTATAGACGACTACATTGTATGTACAAACAAACAAAACAACAAATGAGCTACAATAGAACTTTTAATTCATAATGTTTTTGTGGAAACTTTTGAAGAAGATTCAAAACGCTGGTGAATACTGAATTTCAACATAAATTACTTCCACATAAAACAGTAAAAGAAAGTGAAAACAATCAAAATTTATTATATAATACTATTATTATTATTATTATTAATCCATTAAAATAGAATATTCGTAAAATATTTTGTTATGGCTATATTGTGCTGATTAATATCGGGATGCAATTTAGTACTTTTTCTTACTCATCATGAATCCCTGACCGGTTTCTCGATTTTCTTTCACCATCGTCCGTGATCACTTCCCTCAAATACTATAAGAGATACTGACTATCATTTACCGTAATTTTCTGTCCAATAAATCAATGCAGAAGATTGAGAGGGAGTAAAAACCAGAGAGATAAAATATAACCAGATTATTATTATGAAAATGACAACAAAAAAATATATAAAGGAGAAACACAATTTCATTGGCTATTACTATTTAGTTTTTCTATTTGTTGCCTTAATAAATAAGAAAATTCCTCTTTCCATCCAGGAGAAAACTCTTAGCAATGCACTGATAAGCAGCTATTAATTATAGCTTATACCATTTCGTGTTTATCAGTAAAATTGTTTTTTTTTTTTGTTCACAGTCCATCATTAGCAACAATATTTTATATTTAACATATTAATAAATTAATAAATTTTGTTGTTGATACGGACCTTAAGAGCAGTGCGCCTTGTTCAGAGTTTTATTATTAAGTAATCCCAGGAAAAACGTAAGAAAAGAAAATCAGTTGAAAATAAAAAAACACAGTTTCACTTGATCACCACACACTGAGGTCTCATATACACCAAAAAAAACCAGACTCACATTTAGATAAGAAGATAAACAAAACAGAAGTGATAATAAATAAAACGGAAACACAGATATTTAATAAAAAAAATAACACGAAATAGAAATAAAACGGTAAAAAAAAAAAAGAACGCAACTAGGAAACTGATAATGAAAAAGCAAAGTGATAAATAAATTGAAAATAAACTTTAAACAAAAGAAATGAATATAACTGGAAATTTAGTTGCATTATTATTGTTAGAAGGCGTGCCTTAGACTGTTCCAGCCGATGACAACAGAGCTACCACTCTCTCTCTAGCCAGTATACAAGTCTCTAACGGTTTTAACTCCCACTTCCTCCCAATTGATCTTCTCTCTCTTAGTCTCTTTTTCATTCTCTCTCTTTACTTTAAGAATCAGTCACAAAGCTCTCACCTTCATTGGTCTTGAAATTGTATTGGCTTTCTGTTTGTTTTGTATAAAAATTGTTCTTCTTAAATTTAACAGTGGCTAAATTTGAGAATCTTCACAGTAATCTACAGGAAATACCTTTTGTGTCAAAATATAAAGTATTCTTCTATAATTCCTGCACCATAATGATGTATTATGCGGTAAAGGTTTGGGGAATTAAAAAGAATGAACAGGTAAAAAACATACCGAGTATTTATTTTTTTTTTAATAAAAAAGTAACTTTACCTTCTTTATAGCGGCCCTTTATTATTTCTTTATAACTGCGCTAATTATATTCTAAATTTAGAATAAATAAAAAAACTAGCATATACGTTTCTACTTTATAGTCACATGTGCGGTACACTCAGTCACTATATAAAAACATAAAAACAATGTGCTTTGTACTAGCTTTTATATATTTATAACTAACATAAATGTCATTTACAATATTTTAATCACAAAACCTCTCTTAACTTTTTTTTACAATAAAAATTGAAAATCGTAGAAATTCATTTAGTGTGGCTTTCTGGTCTGGGATAGACATCACAAATGGCGATTTTTCTTTTTTTTTAATTCCACATTAAGTTTAACTTTATTGTTAAATTACTTTAATAGCTTAACTTTATTAACAGAAAAAATGGTCATTTCTTTTAAGGATGCGTCAGAGCAGTCGTTCTTACGGAGCAAGCATATACGTACGAATGTGGCAGAAAGTTTAGGTCTGTCACCTTTTTCCGGTTCATCAAGTAACCGTTTATTTTTGAGAAAATGTGGAATACGGTCAGATCCCGGAACTTATTGTTGTAGAAAGGTCATACAACAGATCCGATTTTCTTTCGGTCTCAGTTCTTAGAGCTCCAGAGCTCAGGGATAACTTATTACAAGTTCCGGTAGTCACCGTGAATACTGAAACGTGGACGATTGCGAGAAATAAGTCTGGTATCAGGATCATAACTAGGAATTATTAAGCAGGTTCGTTTTTGTCAACTGACATCTCCATTGGACAGTTAAGCAATCAGGGGGTGGGTGATGTTCTTTTCACAGATAAATGCGATTTGGACTATACTCTTCAGACGGCCGAATTCAGGGGAGAAGGCAGAGGACGTGTTTCATTCAATGTACTTCTAGCGGAAATGCAACGACAATTAATTATGGTGTGAGTTGGGATAAGTTTGGAGCCCACATCAAGTTAGATGTGTTGGAAATGGCGCAATAACCGCTGCTGGGTATGTTGAAGAAGTTCTAGAAGCCATTTGTTCCATTTACCGGAAGTAATTTCATGCTAATGCATGATAAAGCTAGACCACACACAGATTGGGATCCACCTTACAAAAAGAATGGGATGCCGTTCGACAAACGTGATTGCCATTCAAAACCAGATTGTGTAGATGCCCCGCCGTATCGAAGCCCCTAGCATTGCCCGTCAAGGCAATACCAAGTAAGGGTACGGAGAAAAATGAAAAAAGTTATTACAATTTTGTAATTTTTTCTTTCTTTTTCATTTTTATTGTTTACATCAATCCAAATCAAGGGTTAGCCTAAAAAAAAAGGAACCCAAAATAATTAATTAGCCAGTGAATTGTATCAGAAATAGATTGTGACAATATTTGTTATTTATTAATCAAAAAATTAAGTGTTCCAATTCTTTTGTGAATGAGTTTATAGTTTAAAAGTTTTACAAATGCCCAGGAGAAGTTTGCCTAACTTAATAGCTAATGAATGAATGTGTAAAAAGTAAAAATAGTCCTGATTTAGCGAAAAGAAACAATTTTGTAGCAATATAAAAATATTAAAAGGAATTAAATAATGACGATATAAACATCCGGGGAATCTAATGTTTAAAAAATTTGGTATATTGTATAGTTAAAAATAAAAAACAAAATGTTGAATTAAAGGCAAGAAGTGGCATGTTATATATCTCATGATATAATTTTACAAGTTGTAAAGCTTATAAGTTATTTGTTCGTGTAAATAATTTAAATGATATTACGGTGTTATATAGTAATTTACAGTGTTTTTCTCGATGGTGCGACAATAAATTACTATCTATCTACGTTCTGTGATAAGCTTTACAGCACACAGTGGAAAAATAGGGCTGCTGGCCGCTCCTATGTGGGCCGAAGTTAAATCATGACCTATTATCGCCACATTTCTAGATAAGGTGGGTATAGGTTAATCTATTTGTCTAGTTGTTGTCACCATCTCTTCCCAGTTGCTGACAGCGCCCAAGATCGCTTAAAGGTTGATGAAAGTCTAATGACTGATTAGCTTACAAGCACTTCTGAGAGGTATACTGGCATTCGGAAGAGGTAACGTGCTTCTTCCTTGCTTGGCGAGTTTTTTTTTGTGTGTGGAAAGCTTAAGCTTACGCATCCAAAACTCCCTAAAATGAATCTTCTCGGACGAAAATTTCAAATAAAAGTGATAGGTCCTGTATTTATAGTTACTGCAACAAATTTAATGAAATCCATTTGGAGAAGATTGCAAAAAAGTGAAAAAAAAAAATCTGGTGTGAAACACTCACACAACTTTCTCTTACTCCAGTTATCAAAAGTATAATTGACAAAATTTATTCTTTATGTACCAAATTAATTCAAATACGACGAAAACTGAAAAAACCGTTCAGTAAAAGTGCACTTCCGGTTTCTCTAATTTCCTTGAAACTCGGAATTTTGGTCATCCATTTATTTCTAATTAATTTTGTTTGGATGATAGAATTGTATAATCAACTATGATCGCACTTAAGAGAAAAACATACCCCACCCCTCCCCCAAAAGTGCCATTAAATGAATTTTCCTAGAGAAATGTTTGAAATAAAAGTTGTAGCTCTTTGTATGAGTAGTTAATATTACAAGGTTAAAGAAAATCGAGTACAAGGTAGAGAAAATCGTGAAAAAATCATTTAGTAAAGTGGTAAAGTAAACGCACTTCCGGTCATCCGATTTATATCAAACTCGGAATTTCAACAACATATTTAATTTTAATTAACATTATTTAGATGATAGAATTGTTTAATAAACTGAAATAGCACTTTAGATGAAAACCTAACCCCACCTCTCCCCCTTAACTGCCCTTAAATGAATTTACCCAGAGAAATATTTCAAATAAAAGTTGTAGGACTTTGTATGTGTAGTTGATGTACCAAGTTTCAAGAAAATCGTTGGAGCCATTTTTGAGAAAATCGCAAAAAAGTAAAAAAAACAATAAGTAAAGTGGTACTTCCGGTTGAGGAATTCTGACAGATGACCCACTGTCAGATGCCATGCTGATACCTAGACGGAATATCAAGTTTCAACTTTCTACGGTTTTTCGTTTTTGAGCTATGCTGTTCACATACACACAGACACACACACACAGACACACATTTGCTAAAAACCACTTTTTTGGATTCAGGGGACCTCAAAACGGATATTTCCGGTGAAAACTCGAAATCGAAAATTTGACACGATTACAATACTTCCTCTTACTAGGAGTAAGAGAAAGTAATAATCCATTTAGTAAAGTGGTACTTCTGGTGGAGGAATTTTGACAGAAAACATACTGTCAGAACTCATGGTGACACCTAAACAGGAATAACAACATTGAATTTTGTGCGATTTTTCGTTTGTGAGTTATGCTGTGACAGACATACACACAAACAGAAGGTTTTCTAAAAAAAAAAAAAACTCGCACTTTTTTGGAATCACAAAACATGTATTTCCGGTGAAAACTCGATATAGAAAATTTGACACGATTGCAATACTTCCGTCTAACTGAAATTAGATAAAGTAAAACTATTGCGAAATTATATTGAACACTCTTGGTCGGGAAATTGGTCGAAACAAATAGACATATAGAGAGGTAGAAATAAATTGCAATAAGTTGTCTCCTTCATCGTTAAAATTGTTTGGAAAATTGTTATAGTTCATAAAGAAAACTTAAATAATAATGATAATATAATATAAATAATAATGATAATAACTAATCTGGATAACCTTTATCATACTTGTTGAAACTTGTAAATAAATAAATAAATAAAAATTCTTGGAAGCATTTTATCTGAATTGGAAATAAAGCAATATTGAAGTTAAAAGCTTCCTTTCTTTTTGTCAGGTAGCTTATCTTGGATTATGTAGGTATGGTTAAAAAAAAAAGAAGTTCCTTCCCTGTGGATATAAATCCTTTGGGAACCATTACTTTGTATGGGGAGTGTACTATGCTGAAAACTGTTCTTCTCAAAAAATATCTCACCGCCTTAACATTATAATGGAACTTCTTTTTATCTTTATTTGTACTTTATCTTAAGTCTTTGTCTGACTTGTTCTTTATCTTAAGGAGAAATTTTCGATATCGCGTTTTCACACGTTTTGAGATTTGCTGCATTGATAGAAACGTATGACTTTTAGATGAAAATTTTTTTTTGAAAAAATTTATTTTAGAGGGGTATTGGAGGGGGGGTCTGTCACTTAGTGTAAAATTTAAATTTGCACAAGCTTACTTGGTTTTGACCTAAAGCGCTCCACAATAGGCTTCTCAGGTATACAAGTAAAAAAATCCCCTCCAACAATTTTTATGCCAATCTAAACCTTGTAGATGTTGCAATTATAATGAAAATTTTCTTGATTGGATGGTATTAATTAGAGTAAGAAAGGAATTCGTGTGAGTGTTTCGCACTTTGTTTATTTATTTATTTATTTATTTTTTTACCAAAATTTTCGTATCATATCCGAGTTAATGAAAAGTGAATGTTACATATGCCACGACCGTTTGCTGAAAAATTTCGGGAATCTTATACGATTGTACCTAATATTTTTTTTTCACTCTCACTGAAATAAGAAGAGAAAGTAAAGAGAAAATCTAAAAAAAGACGTTTTGGTGAAAATTTAGAAAAATAATCACTAAAACCATTTAATTTGAACCGCATAACCTGTTATTAGATATTTTAATATCTAATATTTAATCGGTTGACGAAGGATTTTGAACGTATTTTCGAGTCAATTATGATGTTGGTACCTGTGAACTTGGACCTGTACTTCTCCCGATGCTTCCATTTTAATATTTTTCACAAAATAACAACATTCATAGGCCATTCTCTCTCTAAAAACAAAAAAGTAAATTTTTTGCTTGTTTAAAAGACATGAAAACTTAAATTTTCCTTGTTAGAAATCACCATTTCTAACATTCAGCGCGCTTAAGTCCTGTTGCGTATATAGTTCTGTTCGAAGTGTTGTAAACATTTTCGAGAAAAAAAAGGAAGTCTTGTGAAAATTTTGCACAGATTTTTCCAATAAAATTTCTCTCTATGTTTTTCCAAATATTAAAAAAAAAAAAAACTAAATTGAAAAAACTAAGTTCGCTATAAAACTGATGAAAGGAAATCAGTGTTATAAAAAGGATAATAATATACTCAACATGATTTATAAAACATCTGAACCGTACACACCTTTTTTATTTTATTTTATTTTTTTGTTTACATGTCTGTCAGCTGATTATTGAATTGTAATAATAAATTTATAAAACCACACGCATATCAAATTGATTAATCCCAATTTGTCCTTGAATCATGAATTAATGACAGTAAGACCAACTAACCTTGAATTGTATTATATTATGTGACGACACTGCTATCTATTGGGTAGTTTTAATTACCTATTTTCTTTTTTTTTAATTCAATATTTTTATTATTAATATACATTAAGATATTGTCTATATTAATAATTACATAATACATTCTGTTTTGGTTATACGAAGGTTATTATTAAAAATATGTATGTATGACTATTTTGAAAATAGCCATTCACTCGATCCGCATTAGTTACGATCAGCTGTTATTTTGATAATAATCTGGTGTGATACAGTCACAGCACTTTTCACCAAATATTTTTTAATCTTGGAATGTTTATTAATGGTATAGTTGACCCCTGGCTTTCTGAATGTAGGCAGCAACTCTGTAGTTCCGTTAATATCTTGTCTCAAACATGTGTGCTTCCTCAGATTTTTTTCATGTTTGACATCAACATATACTGTTCATTAAATGTACAAGGTATACTAAATAGTGTGGGTACCCATGGAGTCCGTTACTTCCTAAATAGTTGCATGGTAGTTAGGTTAGGTGGCGAAAAGATAGGGCAGGACACGAATTTTAAGTAGGTACCCAGGAACACAATAAAGCGAATGATGGGTAAACTTAGAGATTAGGAAAAAGAATAAGTGCAGCAGGACTGAGTTTGGCTCGCACAGGAGAAAGGCTTCTTCAGTAACAGAGAGATGAATAAGAAAACAAAACTGTCAGTGTTTAGGGCGATATTGTTCCATTCATTGGAGCCTTGGAGTTTAACCAAGAGATCAAAATGTCGGACACAAGAAAGTGAGACGAGATATTTGGAAAGAAGGGAAGACAGGAAGATACAAAGTTCGTAATGCCTCAGTAAGAACCAGTTTGAAGAGACAAAACCAACAAATGGAGTACGCTCTATGGATGGACTCCGACTTACGGTGACATACGAAACTCAGGTAGGAGGAAAGAAAGGGAGTGGTAGACGACGATTCAGATGGGAATAGCGGTTGACGGAGGCGTGCGGAAAAAGGGGAATTCTAGGGGGTAAAAGGAGAGCATTCAGAAGACGGAGGGGGATGGAAGAAACTGTATAAGAAGGAAAGGAGCCGCAAACTGTTAAGGCGTTAGCAAAGGCATCCGAGATCAATATGTTTCAAATACTCGTACATACATACATTCATACATACAAACTGACAGACAATTCGTTAAAATTTTCTCGGAAAATTCAGCCACAATCAGTGAAACAAATTTAATGAAATATGAGGGTGTTTCAACCTAACACCACCCCACCCTTAAAAGTGCCCGTAAATGAATTTTCCCAGAGAAATGTTACAAATAAAAGTTATAGCTCTTTGTATGTGTAGTTGATATTACCAAGTTTGAAGAAAATCGTGCGAGCTATTTTTGAGAAAATTGCAAAAAAAAAAAAAAATGGGGAAAAAAAAAATGTCAGTAAAGTGGTACTTTACCAGTTGTGGAATTTTGACAGACAACTTATAGCCGGATCCCGTGTGATAACTAACGGAATTTGAAGTTTGAATTGCTGCGATATTTCGTTTTAAGCTATGCTGTTTACATGTCACACACACAAGTCTAAAATCCACTTTTTTGGGGACCTCCGGTGAAAACCGATATACAAAAATTTGGCCCGATTATAATACTTACTCTTACTAGAAGTAAGAGAACGTAAAAAGAATAATTATAGATTGAAAATTAATAATGAAAATGGGCGTGGAAATGGTAATTTTTATGAATATCCTAATTGAAAAATTGCTGGATATTCAATTGAAAATTATTATAAACCTTCTTTGTGCTAAATAGAAAGGAAGAGAGACAGACAGACAAATTTAAAAGTAATTATTATTAATTTATTATATTTTAACAAAAAAAAATAAATAAATAAATTAGAATAATTAAATAATAATATACTTTTAATAAAATTTACATTTTTCCAACTTTTCCAGAATAGTAATTAAAGTTCCTTAATTTGCTTTTCACAAAGAATTAATTAATAATTTTTAAAGATATTCATGTCTTAAACTGCCATCTATTTTACGGTCATTATTTTAATGACTCAATTTCCATCTGTTTTTATAGTTATAATTGTTTGAAAATATTCTCATGATTAAAGTCCATTTCTAGTTTATCATTCTAGTTATATATATATATTTTATTAGAAATAAAAAAACATTCTGATATGAAATACTCACACAGTATTACTGCGACTCACTTGGAATTCTCACTTGGAAACTCTCACTTGGAATTGTTACCGAATATTTAGCTGACCTAAATAATTACATATAAATATAGGTGATATTATATGTGGTTGGTTTTTAATTTTTCTTATTCCTAGTAAGAGGTAGTATTGCGATCATGTCAATATTTTAGAAATTTGAGTTTTACCGGAAATACAAGGACCACTTCCCAGCACAATAAAGTGCGGCTGGTATGGGTGCCGGGACACAAGGGGATAAAAGATAGTGAGTTAGCCGACCAAGTGGACTGAAATAGAGTGAACACTCCATTCAATGGGCCGGAACCTAACCTGGAGTATACCAAAAGGACGGCGAGGGCGTCTCTGAGAGAATGGACTCGGAGAGAACAAATCGTCACTGAAGGCTAAGTACTGGGGCAAAACACAGCAAGGTGGTGATGCCAGAAGAACCACAGAAACCCCAGGTCTAAGCAGGTATCAGATTTGCCTGATAGCGGGCCTGTTCACAAAGCAAGGTAGGTTCAAAAAACATCTGTGCAAGGTGGGGTTAATTAACTCGGAGCCTCTGTGCAAATTATGTGAAAAAGAGGAGGAGACGCCTCTCACTTGTTGTTCGACTGCGTGCAATCGACAGATTGTCTTACAAGATCTTTGGCACGTTAAGACCGGAGGAAATCGTACAGCAAGAAGGACTACTGGGTAAGGCCCTTGACCTAGTGAAGAGGGGAGCTTTCCTCTTTTAGACAAAAGGGGATTAACACATAAGCCTCAACAACTTGGCAGCGGTGTCTGGGTTGGAGCCCCACCCCACCTCCTCAGGCTTAATCCAATCTAATCTAAGGTTCCCCCTGAGTATGAAAAAATTGTTTTTTAGCAAATGGCCTGTATGTATGTGGTGTATGCATAAATATATCTCAAAACCGAAAAATCGCAATAAAGGTCAAACACTGGTGTGCCATTTATGTGTACTACCATCACAACTGACATGAAGATCTTTCGTGCGAAATCCATCAACCGGAAGATTTTACTAATTTTTTTTGTTTTTCGCGATTTTTTATGAAAACAGCTTCAACGATTTACTTTAAATTTCGTATATACATACGTATCACTTTTATTTGAAACGGTATTCCTGGGAATTTTTTTTTTGGGGGGGGGATAACTGGGGGTTCAGTAGCGTTAGGTTTTCCGCTGAAGTAAAATTTAACTTCAATAAAATTTACAAAATATAAAATTAATAAATTATATAGTTCTACCATCTAAATAATATTATTGTACCTAGAAGTTTTGGAAGAATTCCAAATTTGAAGAAAAACAGTTGACCGGAAGTACAATTTTACAGAATAGGTTTTGGAAATTTTTCCTTTATCCTTGAAAAGCTAAATGCACAGATATAAACATGTCACTTTTATTTGTAACGTTTTTCCAAAAAAGGAAAAGTTGATTTTACGTATATAGGTGTGCGAAATTGGTGACGTTAAATTTCAAATGTTGTGTTTGTTTAATATTATTTGGCGCCGTTCTCTGGACTACTATGTAATCATTCCGCGTAACTTCCCCGCACTATTTCTTGCATGGTAGTTAAAATGTATCACTTCCATCTCTCTCTATATATTTATTAGGGCCAATGAATAAAATTTCCATATATCTGCTCCGGTCCAGCATATCTTAAGAAGCGACTAAAGGGGACTACGGCTTCATATACTATTTTCGTATATTCTTTCCTACTGCTATTTTGATAGACCCACAAAATCAGGGGGGGTCATTCCCACCAGGGGTAGTGCCTGGAATCGTAAATACATCATCATAACCTTTTTCCTAGAAAGAGAGAAAGAACTCATCACAATTCCCTTCCCCCCCCCCCCAATTCTTTTTGTAGATACAATATCTTTTGACCTTCGACTTTGGTTTGGAATTGTTGAACAAGACTCTTCTTTGAATAAACCCACTATTTTGCTCCGCAATCTGATGACTTTGACCCCTCTCCTTACTACTACGATCAACTCTTTTGCAAAAAAAAATGCTGCTCACCAATACGCTTGTGCTTTCTGGACATTCAGTTGATCGATATACACATTTTCTTAAAGGTTCTTCATCATAGGCTTCAATCTGCCTTTTATGAAATCTTACTGGAGTTGCTTAAAACATAATATCTTAACTTTATGGCACTCGATAACTAAGGAACACAAAGATAGATAAATATTTACAAATGATTAGCCTAATCGCCATTAAAAAAAAAAAGGTATGATAATTCTCTAGATAATTACCCCGAAAAGATGGTGTATTCTTTTTATTACAGATTTATCTTTTCACATTCAGACTAATCTTCTCACAAGGTTATATTTAATAATCATAATACAAAGATTAATATAAAAAAATGAATAATAACAATAATAATGAAACAGACGATTTACTAACTTTAACGTCCAGTTAAACATTTATTATCCAACACAAAACTATTTGTACCAATTAGAACTAATTTGATACAAGCAGTTAGAAAAATTACTTAATTGTTCATTAAGTTTTTTTCTTAATTTTCTTGATATAAATAAGTAAATTAATTTTTTATATTCATATTACAATAAATCGATTAATTTATTTATAATTATTTCTATTTAATGTCTATAAGTACTAAGAAAATCGCTGTACAAGTTGGTTAGAATCATTACATTAACTAGAAAAACCAAAATTTATAGAAAAATTCTTTGTGTTTTCATTCATTATAATTCACCGTGAAATAGTTGCTTTTTCTTAAAAAAAAAAAAAAAAAATTTGTTAAACTCTGTTTAATATTCAACTGAAACAGATCAGACTGGTCACGGCAGAGTTTAATCGTAAGAAAGTCTGCAGAAAGACGACTATATGGATGAAATTTTACAAGGAAAAAACAGGAGAAGTTACTGAATCTTGATTACATAAAAGAAAACGATACTTGAAGCTGCTAGAAAAGAGATGAGTGGAATATTGTCATTGAGAAGGCTTTAGTGCCAGGATGACTTACTTAGTGCACCATTCAGTAACTAAGAAACTCAGAACGAGGCAGGGGTAGACCGGCAAAGAAGATGTTGAGGAGGAGATTGAGGAAATGATGGCTGGAAAGGGGCTGAGAGAGTGAGATAGGCTGGATAGGGAATTTTGGAGAGAAAGAGTAACCTGATGGCAACCCATATTAGGGAAACGCCAGTAAAAGGTAAAATATTATTATTATTATTCAACGTTCGCCCATATAGCTGCCCCAAAAGAATATCAACTACCGGGTCTGGAACAAAAGTCTAGGCGCGGGTTTTACCCATCTAAGTTTTAGCACAGTCCGAACAAATCGGACCATAATCTTGAAAGAACATAGCTTAAGCTTTTCTACCAATATCCTATTCCGGCCAAAGGTCCTGAACGTAATCTCCTCACAGCCCAAACAATCCGTCTTGAGATGTATCAGAGTTTCCTCTTCCGTCTCACAGACTCAACAAAAGGGGTCAGACATGAGCCCTATTATATAGAGATTCTCAGTAAACCACAATGCCCAGTGAGAAACCAACCAGATACCTGAAGGAGGTCCATGAAAGACACAGGACCCCCTTAATAAAAGGTAAAAGAAAATTCAATTTTCAAAACTTGACAGGATATTGCAACCGTGAGAAAGGCATATTATTATAATTTCCCCAAAGATATCGTATTAGTGGTAGTGCGGTGATGACGGAAAAAGAGTCGTCCTCGACGTGAACAAATTCCATGTTGATGCAACCAGAGATTCAAAATTTTCAAATTAAAATCGTCGTTATGAAGAGGCAGCGAAAGAAATGGTTATTCTCATAAATGAAAGGCTGCGTTTAATTAAAATACAATTCATATTTAATTACATCACAACTAATCCAGCTGTAATTAATCTAACATTATAACTGAAAACATAAATAAGATTTTCCAACTAAGAGGCTAAACAAATGAAAAAGATTTTATTAAGAGGTATATAAATAAATAAATAAATATACAAATAAATAAAATATCAAATAAAATGTTTTATGAATTGTCAAAAATAAAATAAAAATTATTAGCTACAGAAAGGAGACGAGAACAAAATATGTGGAGGGGAGAAAACATTTTTTGTAGCCAATATAAACATTTTTTATTAAATTTCTTTCTTTTTGTTGTTGTGTACGTCATCACTCACTAAAAGTTTGAAAGCGCTTTATAGAGAAATTTTATTATTTGTGGAACGTCTTTATTTTTTTATCTGTAATAAATACATTCAAAAGATTTGTTTATCACAGACAAATTTTTATTTCTTTTTTTATTTTTTATCATATTTTAATTTTTTATTTTTTGTATCCGTTTGAATCGTTAGCATAGCCTTGAAATAATGATTTGTATTAATCTGTCAGTCTGTCTATCTTTGACGCTAATTTTGTCTGTTGTTTATATAAACATCTGGTATGAAACACGACTGTCTCTTATTCGCAATAAGTATTTACCTGAATGTGACTACATTAAATGCCAGCGTCCTGTTTCTATCTCTTCTCCCTATAACGGCCTAAGGCACAATTTGGGTTGGAGGGGGATCTGGGGTTGTTGAAAAACGTAAAAACATATTCTACGCATGTTGCAACTATTAGATGGCAGATACCATTAGAATTTCTTTCTTTTTTTCACTTTTTTGTAATTTCTCTCAAAACTTCTTATAGAAAATTTGACACGATTAAAATAATTGTAAAAAAATCTGGTGTGAAACACTCACACAATTTTCTCTTACAGCAGTTTACAAAATTATAACTGACAGATTTTTATAAAATTTAATAAAATTTGTCGGTGTTTTTATGGATAAACTTGCAAAAACTAAAAAAAAAAAAAAACTGTTCAGTAAAAACGTACTTCTGTTTTATTAATTTTCTTTGAAACTCAATTTATTTCTAATTAATTTTGTTTAGTTGGTAGAATTGTATGATCAACTATGATAGCAGTATAGAGGAAAACATAACCTTACCCCAAAAGCCCCTTTAAATGACATTATCTTAACATGCACTTTGCATTTCAAGTCAGTCGAAATGTGTGTAATCACAGAAAACAAGCAGAATTCACAAAATTTTATGCTGGAATTATCGATCTTGGCAAGAAGGAGAGAACACGTATTTATCCTGTGGAGAAATAGACAAATTTAATCCGATGGTCTTGTCGGGGTTAATTTTTAAATTATTATTCAATGTCCAATTATTAATGATAGCATTGGCACCCAGTGTTTGCATGGTGAGCTGCAGCCTGAATATTCTTACCACAATAACTGGAGTTCATATCATCTGCAAAAAGATTAATTGTCCCAGAAGAAACGTGGGCGGATCATGAATATACAAAATAAATAAGAGAGGTCGCAAACCAGATCCTTGAGGAACACTAAAGGGACAAAGTAATGCCGAAGACAAGAATTTCTTAAGAAGTTGGTATGGACGATTCAATAGATACGACTTGATCGGGTCAGATCATACAGCTCTTATTCCCAATTTCCATAGTTTTCCAACTAGACTGGATATACGTATTTATTATATATAATATAATACTGTCAGCCACACTTTTAATACAAATTTTACGTTTAAAGAAAACGCGATTAGAATTGTAGTCGTAATAATTGCGTGTGAGCGGTTTAACATCAGTTTTTTGTTTGTTGACAGTTTTTATTTTGTTAATCAAATTAATTATAATTTGTGAAAGTTTTTTATTTATATCATCTACTAATTTTCTTAATTATACCTGTCTTTTTGTTCATATATTTATATCATCAAGGTAAACAAGGTGTGATGTACACGTGTTAATTTGATTCTTATAATGAATGAAGAACATTAACTAGTTATAATTAATTAAGTGTAAAAACTGAATTTATAAAGTCATTCAAAGATTAATTTCTATATTTTTCTTGCACTTCCTCCTGTTAAGAGGAAGTATAGCAATCAAGTCATTCATTGAGTTTTCACCGGAATTACATGTTTGAGGGTCCCTAAGTACGAAAAAAAAAAGTTAGCGAATGGTCTGTATATAATATGTGTGTGTGTGTGTGTGTGTGTGTGCGTGAAAACAAAATATTTCAAAAACAAAAAATCGCCGGAAACTCAACTTGGTATTTCGCTTAGATAACGGCCCAACGCATGTGCCACGATAACATCGGACAAAATTCATCAACCGGAAGTGCGTTTTTACTGATTTTTTTTTCTTCAGTTTTTCGTGATATTTTGGAAAGTAGCAACTTCGTATACTGTCACATCAATACCAAACAATTTTATTTGTAACATTTCGAAGAAAACAATATTTTATTGGGAAGGTTTTCAATTTTCATTGGAATTCAATAAAATACTTTAAAATCGAAAAAATTGATAGGAAATTGAAACTTGAAATCAATCAATTGACGACCGGAAGTGATTTCTGAAATTTTTTGTTTGTTTGTTGGTTTTCGACGATTTTCATCAGTGTTTTCACTTTAAACCTAAACATATAATTAATTACTGTTGTGCCCTTTTTTGTTTGAAACACTTTTCCGAGAAAATGAATTTACGGTAGTTTAAGTAAAAGAGGCCATTACTCCTAGGTGTCATTTTATTACAATTTACATGTTCTCACCGACATAATAATGAAAGCAACTAAATACTTAGTAAATACGGGAAGTTTGAAGCAGTTGTAATGTGATTGATGTGTTGTGTCGTAGTGTTGTGGCTTGAGCAGTTTTGTAAAAGGGCTTGCAAGTATATATGTTTAAGAGAGAAGTAATAGAAATAATCAAGAGATCACACTCTTTTTATAATAGATATATTCTCTAAGTGAAATTAAGTTACTTTAAAATATCACAATAATATGCTGAAATTAATTGGAATAAACTCTTATGTTATAACTTAAAAACTAGCACAGTCCTGATGTGTTCTGCTTCGTTGTCTAAAACAGACTATCTTGAAGGAATGTGTTCTAATTGTTCGTTCAATTCCTCCCCTGTGAGAAGAAGGGGGTAGACAATGCTAACCAGTTCATGAACTTTAAAAGACAATACTGGTTTTCTACCTGACATGTCCTTTTGCAAGGGGATGTCACATTTTCTTGATATTTTTGATTTTTTTAAAATTAAATATATTTTTATATTTCTTGCAACCATCACACAGTAAAAGAAAGTCATGTGATTGTTTCACAGATCAGATGGGTAGCAATTGTTTAGATAGAATGTGACTGACATCAATGAAAATATTAATATCTAAGAGAAAACTATAAACATACAACTTATATATTTCATCGTAGTCTCTGAAGTCGTAGTGTCTTAACCATAATAATGTTTTATATCATTACTGTATTAAAAAATATAAGAAATCTGAGCAATTGGTCAATGGAACATCGGAGGAAGCACTCAATTTAAAAAGGCAGTTAAGGCGGTAGCTGTTTGAATAGATAGTATACTTCAAAGGATCATTACTTTGGTCCTAATTTTAAATGAGGTCTTTAAAGGAATTAATTGCTTCTATTAAAGAAAGAAAAAATACAAGATTGGTTGAATTGTTTTCTTTATTTTTCAGAAGAAGATCAATTTCTAAAAACAATATATGAGAAAAAAATTTGAAGAGAAATTTTTCTCTAATTATCATCATTTTATAGTACATGGTATGTACCACTTTAGCGAGAGAAATGTAATAATAAGTTATTCTATATTTAGTTGTTGTGTCAAAACTTTATAAATGAATACAATTTCCAAATGACTGTATCATTTATATAATATGTAAACAATTATTGATCCCTTAATCTCTTTGCCATAGAAGTGTAATTTAAACTTCATATTGAATTACATTTCAATAGAAAGGTTTACCATGTACAGGATTATACTTTTATGATATTTTGGGGTAAATATTATAAGAGAGAATGAAAGATAGGTTTATTAATGTCCTGGGACATCAGTCCCATAAGGACAACAAAAAGTATATACATAAATTTAAATAAATCAAATAACACTGCTCTGAGTTGCTGCTCCTTTATATTTACAAAATATAAAAGATAAGAAAGAAGGAAAAAGAACTCGAATTAAATTTTAAAAATTCATAGAAACGAACTGAACATGTATTTACAGTACCAGTTTTTATAAAATATATACAAATAACAATATATTAATTATACTAATAATAATAAGTTGTAGAAGTCGAATAAGTAAAGCCAAGAAGTAATAATAATAGTAAGATACCGATTTACATAACTTGCAAATAGATACTCATACAGGTAATATTTAAAAATATTGGCAGATTTGGCACGCAAATCTATTAAAAGAGAAATTCTCGAGAGATAGAGAGAGCGATTTCATGTATTCAATGAAGTTAATTTTCAATAACTGATTATAATGGAGTTGATGAGGAGAGAAATTGGGTTGATTAATTAGACGAGATATGAAGACACTGTTATAATATAGCTATAAGTTTACACAAACTGCACTGGACTTGTAATGAATTTATAGAATAAAGGGTGGGAGTAGAGATATGACACGATGCGATGTATATGGTTGAATCTGATAGATAGATGTCTAAATCTCTTACTGGCTTATATACAGGTTCTCCCCACTCTAGCCTGCTTAAGTGAGTGAGTACCAGAGAGAGTCTGTTTTCTCTCGGTCGGGATTGTGCTCTCTCTCTTGCCGTTACATGATTTACTATTTTCTATTTACTTTCTCATTCTATGATTAGATGAAATATGTCGAACATATTTAATTTCGAAATTGAATTTTCATGAGAAAAACGCACACTGTTTTTTAGGTCTCTTCTGAGTGAGGAAAAAATTCTTCCACATATTTCTCTTTTCTATATGCAATTATTTTTCAAACTCTTTTTTTTTTTACAGTTTTTTATTTACAAAATTGCTACTATAAAATTTTTTTATACCATCCAGTGATGATTTCCATTAGTTTATTTAAGAGGAGTGGCGCCCCTTCGGAGTTTCAATACCTAAGTCTTTTGTTGAGGAGCGATAATTTTGATGAGTTACTGGAACAGTCTAGATAGTGTTTTGAGTCCACAGGGTTTGAACCGTATGTGAGGATTCCATATCAGTATATTGTTCAAAAATAGTTCAAGATAACGCAAATGGTCAGCTGGCGGAAAGGGTATTACAATAGGTGTAAATTAGAGAAAGAGTTTTGCGCCCCAAAGTAAAGAGTTTTGCGCCACTACCTCAATTTCTTTTAATTTTCCAAATTAAAAATCAAGACTCGAGGTATGTAAGATGAGCTTGGAGAGCATGGGAAGATTTTACAGGATCAAGGTTTGGGGAACGGATTACGGTGCCTTCAGCGAATGTGTAAACTAAGGTGTTTGGTTGATTGGGTATGTTAGCTGTGTAAAAAGTGCTAGAATACTCCTTTGAAGAACACCTGCATGGATTGAATAAATGGAGGAAAATGTGGTGCCTTCACAGACCTGGAAAAAATCTATCTTTACGATGAGATACTAGGTAATTGGATGGGTGCTTTAACAATAGATCTCTTCCCGGAAAATATGTTCAAATAAAACCGTTCAGACTGATCTAACCTATATCTTACTATTAGATCATATTATATTTCCTTTAAGTTCAAAAATTAAAAAAAAAAACTGCCTCTGCCAGCAAGTTTAATACACAGATCATATCCACTAAAATCCTGATAGCTTTAATTAATTCAATTGTGAACGTATTTTAAAATAAAATGAAAAAAATTCTAATTACTAAGCTCTATAATATGTAATTAATATGATCTCAACAAAAAAAAAAAAATGAAAAGAAAAAGTAATGTGTAGGCAAAGTAATTAGTAATTTTTATAGTGTGAAGTATGTAAGAAGAAACTTTACATTTAATGACAGCCGGCTGATTGAAAAGTGGTTAATAAGAGATGTTGAAAGTGACACATGTTAATTTAAAGACTTTGGAAGAAATGTGTCGGGAATATTGCAGTCTAGATGAGGGTGGGGGAATAATTTTTGCAAGTCAGTTCTTCAATTAGGCGAGAAAGAGAGAGTGTGAGAACTAAAGTGAGAGAGAAAACACTTGTATATTTAAGACATCATTTTCTTACGAAAATTGCTTCCTTTAAACTTACATTTTGTAATTGTGTTATTTGTTAAAGGCAAAGTATTTTAATTAAATTATTCTGATATAATTTTTAGTTAATTATGACAAAAGTATAAAGACATTTAAAACAACTATAATTTTCCAACGTTTCGTTGAAATAAATTCAACAAAATTTGGTATTAATGAAAACACTCACACTACTCGCTTTGATTGCAATTATCATAATGCTAATCATACTTGAGTTTAGACTTTTACAAATAAATATACGTATTAGGATTTTGAGTGGCAGCACCTCTGTCAGCACCTAGCAAAACTCACCCTGTGATTTTTTTTTTTTTTAAATTAGTTACTAATTAGTAAGCTAAAAAAGTAAGGTACTATTTTTGAGAAAATCGCAAAAAAAAATTCAGTAAAGTGGTATTTCCGGTTGAGGAATTGTGACACATAACTAACTGTCGGATCCAAAGATCGAACCATGTATATGGTTTGAAGATTCTGCGATTTTTCGTTTTTGAGCTATGCTGTTCACGTAGACACGCACACACTTCCAAACGTGTATTTCCGGCGAAAACTCGATATCGACAATTTGAAATGATTACAATACTTCCACTTACAAGGAGTAAGAGAAAATAAAAAAAAAATATTATCATACTTTTAACGTTATTTATTTATTTATTATATTTTGTATCAACAAACGGCGTAAGCCTTACGGTTGAAGTCAATACATGTGATACATACAGTGATACATAAATATAATAATAGTAAAATAATACATGCTCATTTAACAGTAAATCTTCAAGTAATGCAAAAATGTTTTTTGAAAAGTCCAGACGCCATTTGGAAACCCACATCACTAGGAATATATTCATTCCATGACCTGCATATTCTACAAATGACGTCAGCGTTGAACAGCGCATTAGTCTTAACGGCAGGGACCACGAAATGCGAAGTACTGCGCAAGCAGCGAGGTGGTACATGAAAAGGAATGGCAGCAACTAGCTCCATGCAATCAATTTCGCCATTCAAGAGCTTCATCAAGAATAAAAGACCAGCATTACGTCTTCTAGACTCTAAAGAGCAGAAATGAGTAGCACCGCTGGGTAACCTTTTGTTAAATGTCCTGATGAAACGGTTTTGTATAGCTTCCAGTCTAATTATATCCTTCTTAGTGTAAGGACACCAAATCAATGACGCGTATTCGAGAAGGCTTCTAACGTATGCATTGTACACAGTTAGCACCGCTTTGGGATCTCTAAGATCACGAGCGTGCCTTATTACAAAACCCAGTGCTCTCGATGCTTTCCTACAAACATATTCAAACTGTTTCGTGAAAGAGAGGTCATGACTCAGAGTAACTCCTAAATCCTTCACGTTACGAGTCCTCTCCAATGGTTTGCCATCAATGAGGTACTGATATGATATAAAACTCTTTTTGCGATAAAAAGAAATGACTTGGCATTTTTTAACATTACGCTCCATGCCATTACCGCAGCACCAGTCAGAAACAATGCGGAGAGTATCTTGAATTATATATAATGCAGACCGACTGGGAAGCAACTTTATGGAAGAACTTCAAGTCATCCGCAAATGCAAGTACCTCAACATCCGAGATCCTAAGTAGTAGGTCATTAATAAAAATTAGGAAGAGCCCCGGTCTAAGGTGTGATCCTTGAGGTACACCAGATACAACATCGAACCAACGTGATACCTCCGAATGCCAGTTATAAGTAATCCTAATTGTGTCAAATTTTCGGAATTTTGTTTTCACCGGAAAAATTTAAGTTTTGAGGTCCCCTGGGTGCGAAAAAAAAGTGGTGTATATGTCTGTGAACAAAAGTATCTCTATAGACGAAAATTCACAGATACCACAAGCTTGGTATTCCGTTTAGCTGACTGACATCGCGTATGACACGAAGCAAAATTTTACCAGCCGGAAGCGTGACTTTACTGCAACTTTATCGAAAACGCCTCCAATAACTTTCTTTGAAATGTTGCATACTATCTACACACACATTATCTAATACCTATCACTTATATTTGAAACATTTTTTTCTGAGGAAAAGCGACTTTTTGCGAGGGGATCTTGGGGAACAGAGCGTTTAACTCTCCTCTAATGTACCACTTCAGTATAATATATGGTTCTGCCACCCACATATACATTAGGAGAATTCCAGATTAGAAGAAAATTGATTAACCGGAAGTGTAACTTAAAAAATAGGTTTTTATTCTTTCACTTTATTTGCAACATTTTTTTCTGGATAGAAATTGTTTTTTTAGGGAGATTATGAGGAATGTGCGACATTAAATTTCAAAAGTGTTTTTTAAATATTATTGGCACTCCTTTGTGGAATATAATGTAATTATTTTTAGTACCAGCCTGGGTAGATTCTTTGCCACTCCACCACCTTCTTATTTAGGTTAGGGCAAATGAGACAATTTTGAAGTTTAAAAAAAATTCTCATTTTATATATAACTGTACTAACAGCAATAAGAAAAAGTCGTGTGAGCGTTTTAGACCGGATTTTTCTTAAAAGACGATTATTAAGAGGTGAGATATTGCGTACAGTATATATTAGCAATATTTATTTTACAAAGATAAAAGTATTGAAGCGTAGTTTTTATTTATTTATTTATTTATTTTTTTATTACCCAGTTCAGAATACGCTGGATATTTTGTACAGGATATAAGAAGAGAAAAAGGAAGTAAGAAGGTTATGAGTGAAAGATAAGTAAGTGGCGGTGCTTAGAAAAGTGGTGATAGTAGTAGTAGTAGTAGTATTTAGGGCCCTATTGGCCGTGAAGATGATATGTGAGTGTAGGTCAGTCTGGGCCCAATGCTTGTAAGCCCAATGGGCTGTTCTGTTAGGATACTATCCCATCCTTGTTCTCCCATCCTCAATTTCGTCGGATCATACTCATGATCGGCTTTTCTACTGATTCTATTTCTAAGGTCAATCCCCTATATATTTCTCTTCTTATATTTTTCACTTAACATCTTTCTGCACTTTTTTTTTAACTTATCCGGATTTTTTTGTTTTCTAGCATTGAATACATGCGGACATCTATAAATTTTAAAATATAAAATTTCGTGGAGACACAATTGATCAGCAACACTTTTTCAGGAAGCCTTTAACATCAAATTAAAGTTATATATTTGCTGATAATTACACAAATTTTAGAAATTGAATTTTCACAGTAAATACAGTTTTTTTTTTGTTTTTTGATGAAGTCTACAGAGTACGTAATCATCGTGTTTGTGTTATTGTGGTGGTTCCGCAAAGCTGGAAAACATAAGACATATTTTTCGAGATAGCCTGTTTATTTCTGTGGTCATCGACGGTTTCGGGCGTTCGTCCATCATTAGGATGCTTTCTCTCAAACAGTGTGACAACATAGATTTGCACATGGCAAATTTAGTTGATACATTCACGAGTATAACACCCGAAACTGGTCGATGACCACAAAAAGAAGCAGGGTATCATGAAAAATGTCTGTAACTGTGTTTGTGTGTTTTTGAAGGAAATTTAAAATCACGGGAAGCACAATACAATTTTTTTCATTTAGATACCATCTCTGCTTCTCACACAAAGATTTCGGTTTGAAATCCGTTTGTCAACCGACGCGACAGTGCGAATTTACTGATTTTTAAAAAAAATTTTTTTGCAATTTTCTTGATGGCTTTTGAAAATGGATCCAATGATTTTTCTTTAATCATCGCATACTTACTACACCCACATTAAGTTCTAAAAGTTTTTTTTATTAAAGACATTTTTGCAGCTAAATATTTTGAGATTTTCTCTTAATCTTAATCTATCAATATATATAAAAATTCAGCATCCGTATGTTTGTGGCCGCAAAACTCGAAAAGTAGTCGATATATTGACTTGAAAGTTTTACACAATGTTGCATTTCTATATAAGAGTGTTTATGTATACTTTTTACTATAGAGTTCCCACCGAAACGGGAAATTCTGAGCGTTTCGTGAGGTTAGCAGAAATAGACAGACTCAGACGCGTTGCGACGGTGGTGCGCTCTCTGAACCTCTTTCTCAACTACTTATAAGTACCTCTATTCCGAAGTTCCCACGGAAACGGGAAATTCCGAGCGTTTCGCGAGGTTCGCAGAAATAAACAGACGCAGACGCGTTGCGATGGTGGCGCGCTCTCTGAACCTCTTTCTCAACTACTTATATGTACCTCTCACCGCCACCAGTCTCGAAGTACCTCGCACCAGTCTCGAGCAGTTTGCCGCGGTGGCCGAGAGAGTGATGGTGTTGTTTAATATAATAATAATACTTTTTATTATTTTATTATTACCTTTATTTTTTGTTTATTGCATATATGAAAGCACCATAACAGCATTTTTTCAATTATGTCAAACAGATGATTTTGCAAGAACTTTGATATATTCCGATATTGCGACTTATTATACTTGGTCGCTTGGAAAGAATTTCGAAAGATGGAAGAGAGGCAAAGCAGTAGTTGTACAACTGGAACATTTACATCTCGATACATCCTAATACTATATACACTATACATCCGAACTACGCAGAATGCTCTTATTTACGTTAGCTTCTGATTACCGTTCATGGTCCAACATCATTTATACACTTACCAACCGTGGATGGAATAGTATATAATACGTATTGGACTGTGTACGAGGCACTTAATTTGCTAGAAAAAGACAATCATTGGGATAAGTCAATTGAAGATTCATCGGCTACTTCTAATCCATTTCATACGCGCGCTGTTCGCAATTATTTTATCTACATGTTTACCGTCACAACTACTACAATTGTGGGAGAAATACAAAGACTTCATGGCCGAAGATATTCTGCACAGATTGCGTCAAGAAACACATTTCATGGCTTGGATTTCACAGAAGACATATATAATGAAGCGCTAATCTTCATTGAGGATCTTTGTCTTGCAATGTGTGGCAAGTAGTTGTAACAAGCAAGTAGAGTAACAGCACCGAATAGGTCGATCAATGCAACATTCGAGAGAGAACTGCTCAGAGAGCAATCATACACCAGAAATGATTTACAGCTGTCCGTCCAAGAAAATACACTGAAACTCCTTCAAGAACAAAAGATAGCATTTGATACAATCATACAAGCTGTGGTCAACCAATTCGGTGGATTGTACTTTTGAACACCCCAGGTGGAACTGGAAAAACGTTCTTAATTTCCTTAATCCAGGCTAAAACCCATTCAAACGGCCATATTGCGTTAGCACTTGCTTCTTCAGGTATTGCTTGTTTGCTTCAGGTCCTTACGTTGATGGAAGGAGGAAGAGTGATGGATGAGTGTACAATGGCCCACAAGAAGTCATTGGAAGCATTAGATAATACATTGAAAGACTTGCGAAATAATCAGGTTCTATTTGGTTACTAGCCGGTGACTTCAGGCAAACGCTTCCAGTGATATCTCGCTCAACACCAGCTGATGAATTGCATGCCTGCTTGAAATATTCAACTCTTTGGAGCACAGTAAAAACAATTCATTTAACAACGAATATGAGAGTTCAACTTCAAAACGATCCAACAGCTGCCATATTTTCAGGATAATTACTCGAAGTCGGTAACGGCACTGCACCTACAAATCCAAAAACAGGAAAAATCACCTTCCCATATAATTTCTGCAACATTGTACATTCAAGAGAAGAATTAGTAGACAAGGTATGGAAACAAATTATCAAAATCACTCATGGTTAATCGGAAGAGCCATTCTAGCGGCTAAAAATGTCGACGTACTCGATATGAACAACATCATTCTAAATAGAATCGCAGGTGAAACAGTGACATACAAATCCATTGACTCCGTGATGGACCAAAGTGAAGTAGTGAATTTTCCAACGCAATTTCTTAATTCACTCGATGTTCCCGGATTATCGCCACACAATCGAAAAATCCATTTGAAAATTGGAGTGCCAATTATATTACTCCGAAACCAAAGTTATGCAATGGTACAAAATTGATAATAATCTAATTGAAGCAACAATTCTAATTGGACCTCATAAAGGTGAAGACGACTACTTCCACGAATACCACTCATTCCGACAAATATGGCGTTCGAGCTCAAACGACTTCAATTTCCCATACACCTTGGGTTCGCTATGACTATCAATAAAGCGTAAAGACAATCTTTGTAAGTGTGCGGTTTGAATTTAGAAAACGAATAATGCTTCTCTCATGGGCAATTATACGTCGCATGCTCCAGAGTCGGTAAACCATCTGATCTTTATGTTTATGCAGAAAATGGACAAACAAACTAATGTAGTCCATTCACTAGCTTTACAATAAAAAAATACTTTCAGTTAAAAACATTTTTTCTTTCTTTCCTTTCAGTTCACAGCAACACAAAGTAGGGTATTAAGCTGAATGATTGGCTTTCTTGCTGAATCTATGTTAACTATAATACTTTTATTTAGTTCCCTAATAATTAAAATCAGACTGAGCCACAGCGAAGCGTGACCGGGTTTAGCTGGTAATACAATACAAAATGACAAATTTTACTCATCTGTCCGTACATAAATGTAGTTTAAAGTAACCTATCTGTTGACCTAATAAAAAAGGGAAGTGAAAAGGGCGGGAATTGGAAATTTTACTGCCATAAATTCTACAAAACTCTCAAAAAATTAACTTTATTTGGAAAAATGTTACAAATACAAATGATACTATTATGTCTATGCAGTTAGCTTTAAGTTTAAAGAAAATCGTTACAACCGTTTTTCAAGAAAATTCCAAAAAAAAATCAAGACCCTATTTTGTAAAGGCACCGTATAATCGATTTTCTTCAAATTTGAAATTCTACGTTGTGGTTATAATGTATATTACTAGAAGGTAGAAAAATACATTTTACTGAGGTGGTACGTTAGAGAAAAGCTTAATGCTATAATACCCCCCCCCCCCCAGAATACCCAAAAAATATCAATTTACCTCGGAAAATGTTTCAAAATAAAAGCGACAGTTATTTATGTATGCAGATAGTAGGCGAAATTTAAAGAAAATCGTAGAAGTAGTTTTTGTGTAAAATGGCGAAAAAACTGAAAACAAGAAAAAACACTCATTTCCGGGGGATGGATTTTGACCGAAATCTTCATGTCTAAGTGGGGTAGTAGCGCCAAAATGGAACCCTAAGTTTTACCTTCCTGTGATTTTTCGTTTTTGAGATTGTTTAACACTGATATAGAGCATTCGCTAAAAAAATTTTTTTTTCGTACTCAGAGGACCTCATAACATGTATTTCCGGTGGAAACTTAATTTCGAAAATTTGACACGATCGCAATACTTCCACTTCCTAGGAAGTAGGAAGAAGTAAAAAGATCAAAATGGAAAAATCTCTGTAAGATGAATGAATCTATAAATTTAAAGAAAATGCAAAAGATAGAGAGACGCTAGAGAGAATAAAGGAGAAATGTCTTTTCTGAAAAAGAATTAAAGATTACAATATCTATTTGGGTGATCGTCAAAGAACAAGTGGGACTGTGATGTATAAAGCCAAGCATTAAGGAAGGGAGACACAAACCCTGGAGCATTCCTGGTTAATAAATATATTGCTTCAGCCAGGAACCTGTTCGACCACATTACTACCTTCATCTTCAACTATATTATTGCCCCTTCTTCTTCTTCTTTTACTTCGGACCGTTTTAGCTGTGTATGTATGTATATATGTATATATGTATATATGTATATATTCCTATATTAATAGTTACATCAATATTACATTATTACTGGTATTTTTTTTTTCTTTTCCTGTAATTACTGATTTCTTTTATTAATACATTCACCGGTGATAATATCATATTTTTTATTAATCAGCTTTATTTAATATTAACAATTATCCCAGGATTATATATTCACATAAACATAACAAGACATTAATAACAGTGAATGCCTGTAGATTTGCAAATTTTGACAACAATTCGAGCCAAAGAAACTTCTATAATTAATCATTTCTGTCGTTTGTAGGTGTTATTACATCTGATCTTGATATCTCTATATCTCTAGTTATTAAGCTACTTATTTCCTTTTTCTTTCCCCCTTCATGGGGTGGGGCAGGATCCCAGGCAATAGAGGGTAATTGTACCAATGACTGGGGGTCTAGTATGAGAAACCTCCCCTCTTCATAAGGTTGAAGACTTTTCCAGCCAGCTCTTTTTGAGCTATTAACTCCACTAGTCTCCAATGTGCCAAAAACCTCATAGTGCAAGCTCGCGATTACAACGCAACAGGTAGAGGCCGTTTCCTCCTTCTCTTCCTCCTCCTCCTCCTCCTCTCCGGACACAAAAGTTCTGAGCTAATTATCCCCACCTTGTGTAGGCGTTTTTTGAATCAGCCTAGCCCCGTGAAAATGCCTATCACCAGATTAATCTAGTTCCTTCCTAGGTCTCTTTGGTTCTATATTTACACAGCTTCAACATCATCATCTTGCTGTGGACATGATTTCTAGTCGTGCTCCCTCTGGAACCAGTCTCTGAGAAATGTGTGTTTCGAATAAAAGTGATACAGTTTCTCTCTATATAGTAAGCACTCCAAGTTTAAAGAAAAAATCATTCTACCGGTTTTCCATAAAATTCAGAAGCTTATTCTGTAAAGTCGCACTTCCGGTTAATCCATTTTCTTCAAATTTGGAAAACTAGCAATGCTTCTACAGTAGTTCAATTTTATAAGGGTGGAAGAATCATATATTATAATGAAGTAGTAACATAGAGGAAACACTAACGTTACTGAAACATTAGGGTTCCTCAGGAAAACCCCCCCAAAAAAATCAATTTTCCCAGAAAAATGTTTCGAATAAAAGTGATAGGTATTTATATATGTAGAACAGTATTACAAGTTCAAAGAAAATCGTTGAAGTCGTTTTCGAGAAAATCACGAAAACTAAAAAAATCTATTTAGTAAAGTCGCACTTCCGGTCAATGGATTTTTCCCGAAATATTCGTGGTCTGATGCGGTGGTAGTACCCGAACAGTAAACCAAGTTTGAGCTTACTGCGACTTTTCGTTTTTTAAATATATATATATGTGTGTTTGTGTGTGTCCTATATGAATATATAATATATATATTTCACCAGCTATATTTCATCTTACTAAGTGTAACTATAAGTAAATATGTAATTAGGGAATGCTCTATATGTTACTTTGTTTAAGTGGTGTATGTGTTAATGTGATATACAAATGTTTGCTCGTGTATTTCTACAGATTTATTTCAAATCTTTTTCTAATTGAATTATTCTGGGAATGAAGTGACTATTAGACATCCATCTAAAGTTCTATTACAATATATGGTTTGTTTTTTTAGAATCGATTTTTTCTATGGGATAGGGCACGACCTGAGTTACCCGAGCTTGCTCAGTGCCTTACCCGGCCAGCGAGCTATAGTTCACAAGCTATAGAGAATATCGTGTCCATCACCGTGGAGTGAAGTGTAGAGAGGCTCCTAGGAAATGAAAATTAAGAGCACGGGACCTTCCGCGTGGGCGTGCAGCACACTCAAACTGAGCTAATCCCTTCCCGTGTATGGTACGTTACTGCTACTTATATATTGAGAATTAAATATGTTACTAAAATACCTTGTTTGAAGTGAAGAACATTTATTTTATGTTGTTCGCGTCCGAGATTGTTCTGACATGCCCCCTGTATATCTAACTAAACAAACAACATCACTCGCTAGCGTAGCCTATTTCTACTGGCCTGCTCGACGTAGAATGGCTAAATAGCCGAAGAGTCATGCCGTAGGAAAAAAAAAACAAACATTTATTTTATAAAATTAATGCCTTTATTTTTATTAAAAATTCATTTTAGCCTGCAGTACAATAAAATATACACCTGTCTGTACAAAATTGAAGGCAATTAAAACTAAATGTTCACTTTTTTAATTTATTTTTAGTTAAAAAAATCTTTTTCAATTTGTAGCACTATTTTTATTTTTTAAATTGCTTTCTATTTCCAATAAAATCCTTGGGGAAGAAACTAATTGATCCTGAAAGTTCTGCTGGATAAAGGAAAAAACTAAGTCTGCAATTGGTTCTATTAAGGGAGTTTAATCAATTCCAATTTTAATGATACCAAACTTTATATATCTCCAGCCGAACTAATTATTACGTAGTAATTAATTACTGGTACAATCATAAATCAGAGGAATTATTTAAAAGAAAAAGTTTTAATTCTTTATTTATAACTAATAGATTTCTCTTTACTTCCTCTTACTCCTAGAGTAAGAGGAAGTATTGCGATCGCCCTAAATTTCTGAAATTGAGTTTCCTCCGGAAATACATATTTGGGGTCCCCTTGAATACGGCAAAAAAGTTTTTAGCAAATGGTCTGTTGTGTGTATGTGTGTGTGTGAGTCTTTATGTGTACATGTGTGATGAATAGAATAGATTTTCCTGAATGGTTCTACGTATTTTTTTTGAAAACAACTGCATCGATTTTCTTTTAAACTTCGTATACTATCACATACACAGGCACATAGATGATACCTATTCGCGTTTATTTGCAACATTTACCCGGAAAAACCTTTTTTTTGGAGGTTTTAGGGGAACAGTAGCGTTACACTTTCCTCTAATGTACCACTTCAGTGTAATATATAGTTTTACTTCATCAATGAGTACTGTCTTTATTAGTTATTTTTCATTTATATTTTGTACAAATTAATTTCTTAATATTAATTATTATTATTATTATTATTATTATAGTTTTACTACATGCGTAACATCAATATACATTGGAAGCATTGAAAGTATTCCAAATGTGAAGAAAATCCGTTTATCAGAACTGCAATTTTAGAGAATAGTTTTTGGAATTTTCTCAAAAATGGTTACAAACCATTTTCTTTAAACTTGGATAGCTGGGGGTTTTCGGGGAATGAGGAGGTGAATAGGTTTGCCAAATTAGGCGCCTCTCTCCCTTTCATTGGCCCCAGCCTGCTATAGGCGTGTCTTCTGGCACATGTCTGTCAGGCTTCCAGTCATGGACTGCTTCACTGCATTCATCCTTATAGGTGAGCACAGTTGGTTGTTTGCAGTCTAAAATGCTCATTGAGTGTCAGAACAGAGCTACGAGTGAGACGTTGCTGTGTCTTTCACGGAGTTTTCTCAGGCATCTGGTTGGATCATTGTGGTTTAAGGAGACATCTCTACGTAATGGGGCTCATGCGGGATCTATTTTATACAGTCTGTGAGGCAGAGGAGGAAACACCCACCGATGACAGATGGCCTGGATGTGAGGAAATTAGGTTCAGGACCTTTGGTCGGAACAGGAAGTCTGTGGAAGAGCTTTGGCTATTTCCCCTTAAGGTTACTGTCCGATTTGTTCGGACTACGGTGAACTTAGAGACTAGACCTGGGTCTGGATATTTATGCTAGACCAGGTTTGTTGTATTTTTTATCCTGGAGTAGCTATTGTGGGGTTTTGGATAGGGTAGGGTTTGGTCCCTTCCTACATACAAATAATTAATTAATTGGATTGCTTGGTACTGTTGCCGGTCTATCAGTTAGGTACTTGAAATTTAAATTTCCACATATTTTGATATTAGGCCGCTCAAGTATAGAGAGTAAAATCCATACCACCATTTTTATGGCCAGCCCAATTAAACATTATAATGTTGCAATTTTAAAAAAAATTTCTTGATTTAATTGCATTAATTAGACTAAGAGAAAGATGTACGTATATTTCACACAAATTGTTTCTTTTTTTCATAATAATTAGAATATTTATATAGCAGTGCTTTTAAGGCAATCAATCATACATGTGAACTGTATTATGTAAATTAGATAAAAATTACAATTCAAGACAATGTGAAGGACCTTTGTGCAATTATAGAACAAAGCAAATGGATAATTCAACATATTAGGCAGAAAAATTATACAATTTAAACGATGCCGTACCATTAATGGCAAATTAGTCACACTTAATACGTCACTACGATAACGAACTAATAATAATAATAATAATAACGAAAAGTATTCAATCAATTATTACCGCTATAAAAGCCTATTGTTTATTCCTTTTTAAGCTCCACGCTTATATATTTCTTCATTAATTATGTATGAATTCGATGAATTGACTTTTCATACATGATTTCCTTAATTAAATTTTGAATAAATGGTACAAAATTTATTGAATATATATATTTTTAAATATTCTCTTACTAGGATATGAGAAAAAGGATTGCAATCTTGTTAATGTTACGAAATTTGTTGGCTACCGGAATGTTTTGCACGTCCTAGACTTCGAAAAAAAAATTCTGCTGTGAGACAAACGCAATAACTCACTCTTGCTGCACTTATTACAAAGCAATTAAGAAACCTGGAATTTTTACTAGGAGCCATACTATTTGTTTTTAAGACATACCAGGTATTGAATGTGAGACTATATTGTAGACGGCATGAGAGTGCTAATAATCAAGACCTCGCGCCCCCACAAAAGAAAGATTGGCTGCATAATAAACCTAACAATTTTCAGAGTTCACACAGGATTCACCTGAAATAAACTTTTCCCTGAATTATATTTCAGCATTCGAATTCGAAGTGAAATCTTGGGTACCTTGTTCTCGAAAACAAAAAAAAAAAAGCAACATAACTCTCAAAACACACACACACACACACACACACACACACACACACACACACAGAGTGATACAGATCATTCACTAAAAACATTCTTCTGTAAAATCTTTTCTAATACTTTTTGTTTAACATTTCGTTTTACTTTCTCTTACTCCTAATAAGAGAAACTATTTTTTCTCATATTTTTCTTCATTTTAAACTAATTAACTTTATTTAAACGTACTAACTGTCTATATACGTACATATTACACACAAGAAGCTTCCAGTTAATTATCTTCTCCTCCCAAGTTTAGACATGTCTATGCCGATTGAGAGAGGTTCTGACATGCACAATTCATACAAACAGTGTTACGTTGAGTGTGCATTATGGACAGCATGGCAAGTACAGGCTCTGTGTGAATCTACAAGGAACGTGAGAAATTCGGAACTTTATTCCGTGTTTCATCCAGCTGAAAACATTTATGGTATATTTATTTACTTTCAGCTTGGACAATCATTTAATAATGAAAATACAGTCATTTAAATAGAAACTGGGTTCCTGGACAACTAAGGGTTCCTCCAAATTCTGAGAGCTATAAGCTTCACTGTTCAAGAAGTCATCGAATACGGGGATCAACATTGAAGAGTGGTAAGTTTAATTTGGTCATCAAGTTTTGTGTTTATATTCACTTAGATATATGTACTTGGATATATCTAACACTGTTTTCGAACAATTTTTTAAGGAAAATTGTTTATTCCATTGGGAGCTACCTTGGGGAGCTGCATTGCACAATATTCCTGCAAATTGCCATTATTATTAAACTGGATGCCCGTCGGCACGGAACATAGGCCTATGTAGCTTTTATCCTCCAAATTATTCCCATAATAAATCTCCCCCCCCCCCGGTAGTCTACCGGTTTGTATACAATATCCTAAAAATCTTTCAACTCCAACCCTCCCAGGCAAACCTGCGAGAGAGTGATGCCCTCCCAAATACACGAAACCTGGTACCAGCGAAACGGGGACATAAATACTGACTGACACAAATAGTGATACAACGTCTCCGAATTGCCATTATTATTAAACTGGATGCCCGTCGGCTCGGAACATAAGCCTATGTAGCTTTTTCCTCAAAATTATTCCAATAATAAATCTCCCCCCCCCCCCCGGTAGTCTACCGGTTTGTATACAATATCCTAAAAATCTTTCAACTCCAACCCTCCCATGCAAACCTGCGAGAGTGATGCACTCCCAAATACACGAAACCTGGTACCAGCGAAACGGGGACATAAATACTGACTGACACAAATAGTGATACAACGTTTCCCTAACTCCATCATCACAGTTCTGACATATGGGACTAGACGTCTCCTATATTATGGAAATCTACACCCACCAAGGACCTCAGCCCTATCCACTAAGGGAGAGGAGGTCCCATTGATAAATCTTTTAGCCTGGAGGCATTCCTGCATGTCTTCCCAGCATTTCTCCAAAACTTTCGTCTCCTAAAAATTGCCATTCATCTGTCTTTTATTTTTTGCCTAACAGTTTGTGTATTAATTTATTTTTATTAATTTGCCATATAAAAAAAAATGAAATATATAAATAGTTCTCATGGGAAAGATTAGTTAACTCAAACAGTACCAAATGATAAGATAAATAAGATCAGAGATACCAAACTATTTGTACAGGAAAAACACAACGCACATTTACAGTTTAGAACAAACGGAAACAACTACTTAGACATTCTGTTACTTTGCTCACTTACTAAAACTCTTGCAAGAAATATTTGTTAACAATTTACAGAGACTTTTCACTCTCTTTTTTTTCTAAGGAAAAAATAAACTCAGCAAAAGAACTTGTAAGAGAAAGTTAAGATAAAGATAAAAAAAAAAAAGAAGACACTTTTAAAACAAAGAACTTGACCGTAAAGTAAATGTAATTGTCAGAACTTAGACAAAATTCTTAAAACTTAGCTATAAAAGAATCTTATGACAGTTATAAGTTAAGTTCGGATTGACTTTTAATTTAAATAAATTGTAAGTTTTAAGAATTAATATTAATTACTTTTTACAGAAGACTTTTCCACTTTTCCTTTTTTTGGCAATATTCAAAAAATATTTACGACACCTTAATTTGATTAGCCCCTAGTTTACCCGGTTTGTGGCATTCCAAATTCATCGTGAAGGGTGGCAAGGTTTCCCGTCGTTTTTAAATAAACTATATAATTGGTTAATATTCAAGATTGTAATATCTAAGATTTTACATATCCTATGAAAAATAAATTCCGAAAATTTACAATACTTCCTCTTACTTTCTTAGAGAAAGTGAAAAAAAAAAATCTTACTTTCTCTTACTGCCGCTAAACTGACCAATTTTCTAAAAAATTGAAATTGTAATAAAACACTTACACGACTTTCTCTTACTGCAGCTGATACAATTATAAAATTGATAAATATTATCTTTCAGGCTTCCGCGGTCATTGTCAAGTGGAATAATTGTTTCAGCTTTATTATTATTATTATTATTACCAACCTTGGATGGGCTATACCCCGGCACTGCAGCCAACAGAGGCTTATTGTGCCATCCCCGACAGTTCCTAGTAGACAAACCCTCCCTCCTTAAGAAGTTAGAGGGCCTTCACCACCAGGTCATTTTGAGATACTATCTCCTCAGGTCGCAACGTACCAAAAGGTATCATACCTCAATTTAATTTTTGCAGTGCAATCAAACAACCGTGGGAGGCCGTTTCCTCCTCTTCCTAACATAATCTGCACAAGGGTTCCGCTCGAATGAGCCCTACCTTGTACAGATGTTTCCTGAATCTATCGTGACCCGTAAATAGACCCGTCACCAGAGAAATCTGGCTCCTACTCTGACTAAGAGTCATTTTGGATCCTTCGTTTACACAGTCCTGGCATCATCCTTTTACTGTGTACAGCACCCGAACTCCCCTTCCAGAGCTCTTCATGCTTACTGCGACACCACTCTCTAATCGCTGCTCATATCGTTCCGCCAGTTATCCCCAGGACCGGCTCTGGACCAATGAACGGAGTGTTTGCCCCGTTCTTGGCCAGTTGATCAGCTGTCTCATTACCCTTAATCCCTGAATGTTCAGGCACCCATAGCAGCTGTACCTTGTTGTGCCTGGAGAGTCTCACCAATGCCTCACAACATTCTTTCACTAGGGATGAGGTAGTTCTGTAAGCCTCTAGGGCTTTCAGTGCGGCCTGGCTGTCCGAGCAAATGCGTATGACCATGCCCCTGGGGCTCTACGCAGGTTCTCCTGGGCACAGATCTTAATGACAAAGACTTCAGCCTGGAATATAGTAGAATACCTGCCCAACAGCCTCTCAATGAGTACCTGCGGGCTCATTCCATACACTACTGCTCCAGTTCCGCAATCTATCCTAGAACCATCTGTAAACCAGCGTTTTTCCCACCCCTTGGTCCATTCCGCCCTAGAACCTAGGAACACCCGAAATAGAACCTCGAAGTTATATGTTGGACACATGATATCGCGGGCCATGTCTATCACCGGGCCCGGGTTGACCTTTAGCAATATGTCCAAGTGTTTGGCTAAGGAGCCCCTCTGCCTCCAAAGACCATTGTTGCGCAATCTAAGTGCGCTGGCCCTCGCCTCCGCCAGCACTAACAAGTGCAGCGGTGCCAAGCCCAGCAGCACCTCCAGCGCAGCTGTCGGACTACTTTTAAAAGCGCCCATAATAAGGAGGCACGCCAGCCTCTGTACTCCACTGAGGCACCTTTTGACTTTCTCCTGCTCCGTTTTAGGCCACCATTCCAGCGCGCCATAAGCTATGACCGGTATGATGGGCCGAGTGTATATTCAATGGGTCATCCTTGGAGTTAACACCCATCATGACTTCCCACAGGCCCCTGTAGCACAGCATTGATGATAGACAACATTGAGCTTTCGACGATTTGTCGTTGTTTTGATCTTTACACACACAAAGACCATTCGCCCCAAATCCTGATTTCCGGTGAAAACAAAATTTTCAGGAAAATTTGACACAAAGAAAATATTTAGATAAAACTAAACAAATCTCTCTAGTTCATAAATCAGCATAATAGATAGCGCTCTTGGTCCTCTGTAACTAAATTATCAGTAAGTGGGGAGAGAACCTAAAGCTGGTTTTAAAGATGAAAGTTTAAAGGTTGTTGTAGGAAATGAATGGGTGAGAAGTGAGTGAGAGGGAGAGTGAGAGAGAGATGTGAATATATTTTAGGTTTCTGTTGTCTTCAACGTTTACATATTCATAAAGTTTGTATTGTGACGTGTTTCTTGTTCGTGTCGGTCGCCTGAGAGTGGTTGTTGAGAGTTGTCTTAGTTTTAGAAGTTTAAGCGAATTGCTTACTTTCACAGTTTGTTGAATCACAAACTACATATATAAATGTTTATTTATTAATAATCATCAAAAAATATACATATTCCTATATATAATTATAATTAATTAATTAATTAAAATAATTTTTTTCTGTTGCTTTTATTTCCTTCAATACTGTAAGAGGAAGTATTGTGATCGTATCAAATTTTTGGCATCGAGTTTTTCACCGGAAATACACGTTTTCAGGTGAGGAAGTTCAGTGATTAGGTATATCATAGGTTGCGGACTGGGAAATTATAGTTACACTGAATTTTGATAGCTCTAATGGAACAGAGGTTCTTCCTTCAAAGTTTCAATCTATTATCTCCCGGTTGAAAGAAACTTTTGTTTTGAAGCAGAGAGAAAGAGCGTAAGCATTCCGCTGATACAGTATTTATAAGCTTCTCAATCATGAAGTTAGGAGTGCAAACCTGATTGGTGAAATTGAGACGCAAAATCGCATTTCGGATATACGTTGGGTAATTAGGCTAAAAGGGAGACTGTTGAACCTCAAACACAAGCCTTATAATCTTAACCAATCAGGAAGAAACGTTTCACTTCATCGCACAATGTCTTATCGTGGCCCCATTATCGTCTATCAGTATTTGGAGAAAGATTTCTGTCATTCGATTTTTTTACTTGATCTACTCAATGGTCCAGAATGGTCTCGCCTAATTAGATATCCGCTTCTGCTTGGGAATACAGAAAAATAATGAATTTAACCGCTGCTGAAGAGCCTCCGTTACAGTATATGTTATTGATTATTGTTTTGATTTCTCAAATTGTACTTTTATTATATTATTATTTATTTTTTTCAATTTTGTAATAAATTTTACAATTTGCTTATTAAATTTGAAAAAATGTAATATTTAGTAGGTTTTTTAATACTTTTCTTTCAAATTTGATTTTTTGGCATTCCCGCAATCAAGATATTGTTTTTTACTTGTTAACAAGTATTTAATTTGCTTGTTTTTCTTTTCATTTCTTTTTCATAAAACTATACAATTATAATCTCTGGTTCTCAAGATTTTTTACTAGCTAAATTGTTATGAAGAAGTTTTTATGTTGTTTATAGATCTGTATCATAGACCAAATCTCGGTAGACGGATTTCCTTGCCGCATTGTTATTTTTTTTTTTTAATTTAAGGAGCGTTAGCATCTATGGTCATTGGCTCCCGGAGCCTTCTCAGTGCACTGCTTGCCTCTGACATTGTTCTCTCGTTACAGACAACACTGTCCATCACCGGACAGTAAGCTGTAGAGGCTCCTAAGAAGTGAAAATCTAAGAGCACCACAGCTGGACTCGAACCCGGTCTCTGCGTGGGAGTCTAGAAGGCTAACCACTATTCACTTCCCTCGTATTAGGTTATTGTTTTTTAATAAAAATATGCTTATGTGTTTTTACTTTCTCTTACTAGTAAGAGGAAGTATTGTAATAGTGTCAAATTTTCTATATCGAGTTTTCACCGGATATATCCGTTTTGAGGTCCCCTGACTCCAAAAAAGTGGTTTTTAGCAAATGTCTGTGTGTGTGTGTGTGTGAACAGCATAGCTTAAAAAACGAAAAACCGTAGAAAGTTGAAACTTGAAATTACGTTTAGGTATCACCATGGGATCTGACAGTGCGTTATCGGTCAAAATTCCTCAACCGAAAATACTACTTTACTAGTAGTTTTTTTTTTTACTTTTTTGCGTTTTTCTCAAAAATGGCTCCGACGATTTTCTTTGAACTTATATCAACTACACATACAAAAAGCTACAAGTTTTATTTGAAATATTTCTCTGGGAAAATTCATTTAAGGGCAGTTATGGGCAGGGGTGGGGTTTAAGTTTTCATCTAAAGTGTTACCATAGTTGATCATACAAACAAAATTAATTAGAAATAAATGGATGGCGAAAATTCGGAGTTTCAAGGAAATTAGTTAACCGGAAGTGCGCTTTTACTGAATGTTTTTTTTTCAGTTTTCGTCTTATTTGAATTAATTTGATACAAAAACTATAAAATTTGTCAATTATAATTTTGAGAACTGGAGTAAGAGAAAGTTGTGTGCGTGTTTAACACCAGATTATATGTATTTTTTTTTTTTTGGACGCAATTATTTTTTTTTTGAAAACATTATTATTATTATTATTATCCAAAAAAAATGATTTTTAAAAATTGGGCTACGTGTGAGTGTGTTAGTGTCGTCAACATAACTCAAAAATTGATAGTTATGACGCATAAAGTTCAAAGTTGATAGTCTCCCAATAGAGGACTTGGTTTTTTTGGGGGGGAGGGGCAAAATCTGTCAATCGGAAGTACCACTTTGCTGAATCGTTTTTTTCTTCTTTTTTTCGAGATTTTCTCGAAAATGTCTCCAATGATTTTCTTTTAACTTCACAAAAAAGGAGCTACAACTTTTAATTGCAATATTTTTCAGGGAAAATTCATTTAAATGTGGTTTTGCGAAATTTCGAATTTGAAGAAAATCGGTTTACCGGAAGAACGATTTTATTGAATAGTTTCTTTAAATTTCCTGCAAATATCTGTAGAAAAACACCGATTAAACTAATTATACCTGCACAGACGTATCACTTTCGTTTGAAACACTTATACTGACAAAATTCATTTAATGAGATTCTGATGATGTAGGAAGTTGTGCTTTTCTATAGAAGTCGTTCTATAAAGTTTAGTCTCTTATTCATGTAAATTGAGGGCAACTATATATCTAGTAAGAATTATATGTTTGAAGGAGAATTCGGTATAAAACTATGTAAATTGCACTATGAGAAAGTCGGGTGAGTTCACACCAGATTTTTTACTTTAATTATTATAATTTACAGCTATAAATCTGTCGTTTCATGAATGATTATTAAATTTAATAATCATAAAAAAACAAATTTGGTGCGTTAAAAATCAAACCGCCTTTTCTTATTGCTCAATTATTCATTTCTGACAATTGTTTTGTTTTTTTAATCCAATGTCCGCCCCTGGCTAATTAGCCATCTGGCGCCCCACGTCCTAATAAAGAATAGATCGCTGCCTTATTTCGTCTTTGTGTTTTCATGATGGCCGCCTAGTAGCAGTGAGCGCATTACCGTAGTACAGGTAATTCTACCGCCACTGTATGTGCTAACTGGAGACACCAATACGGCACTGAGGAGCCTGTAGAAAGTCATGGCCAGTTAAAAAGTGAAAACCGGCCACTCCGACAGACCTGGATAGATACTGGGGCTGGGAAGATCAAATAGCTCTGCCATGGCTTTCTTGCAGTGGTAGCTATTTAGATACACTTCAGGAGATTTGGGCCCAATGCACTACGACCTTATACGATCTACTGTGCTATGCCTTTCGGGTGCCGTAGGCTAGCCCACAGCACCCCATCAGATGTCGTAGGTCCATAGCACCCATCAGGTTAAGATCCCTAAAGAATCCTAATACACTGGCTGGCTTTAGGGAGAGTATATTCCTCTCCCACCTCAAATGGTAGCTGACTGAAGATTCTCTATCAGGCGGTATGCTGAACTCAATGGCAAATCTGTTCTTCATTGGCCAGTGAGGACTCTACCTTATACTTTCCCAGAATCCTCAGATGGTATCCAGAAATTTCTGCAAACTTGGAATTTTTAAACAAACATTTTGTTCCCTTTAGTTTCAGTTAAACGATCTTTTTTTTTCTTTACATTCAGAATTTCAGCTAGGAGATAGAATAATAACATTTCACATTTTTAGGTAAGCTTTCCTTCCTAAAGTCGTACTTCCGGTTGAAGGAAACCATAATGCCGGATATTATTTTATGTAGTTACCTAAAACGAAATATCACACGTGCTTCCTGCGATTATTCATATTTCAAATATATTGTTCATAAATACAGGCATATGCCATAATCTTTCTCTCTAATAATAGAAGCAAAACGTAAGTGAACTGTAATAAATTTCAAAATAAAAAAAAAATGCAGAAGTACGTGTATTTGTGTATAGGGTGCTGACGTATTTATGAGAAATACAAACTACGTAACATACATAGTTTACAGACATAAACATCGGAAGAAGTTTTAAAAATAGCGTCTGGCTATTTTCTTCCCGGCTTGGACTTGACACTCACTTTTAGATGCTATAAATCAATCAATCTCCCTTTATACACCTTTCACTTAGTTAAGACTGCACGCAGGATATTTTTAGCCTTAGTATATTCTTAGATTCTACTGGACTATATACGTATATATATATATATATATAGTCCATTCATAAAGTTACAACTATTGAACAGAATGGACTAAACTGTTTGGAGACTCTGTAAATAGGGTGTATTATTCATTTCCCTTCCTCTTAGTAAGAATTATGCAATCATGTTAAATTTTCGAAATTGAGATTTCACCGGAAGTACAAATTTTGATGTCCCTTGAGTACGAAAAAAATGTTTTTAGTGATTGGTGTTTGAAGGAAATATCTCAAAAAAAAAAAAAATATCGTAGCAAACTCAAACATGATAGTCCGTTTAGATACCAACCACCGCATCTAACACGAAGGTTTTTGTCAACATCCATCAACCGAAACTGCGTCTTTATTGAATGTTTTTTTTTTTTTTCAGTTTTTCCAATTTTCTGTAAACTTTGTATATCATGTATTACAAGAATATCTACGCACATTTAACTGGAATATCTTCCTGGGAAAATAAAATGGGGGGGGGGTCTAGAACAGGATAGTTATGCTTTCTTCTAAAGTACCACTTCAACGTAATATATGAATTTCAACACCTATGTAATATTAATATAGGTACGATGCATTAAAAGTGCTGGTTCCAAAAAGGGGAAAAAAAAAGTTTAACCGGAAATGTAACTTTACAGAATAAATTTTTAATTCTATAACGGTATAACGATTTCCGGTAAACTTGGTAAGGTAACTGCACGGATATAAAAGTATCAATTTTATTTGAAATATTTTTCCCCCCAAAAAATTGATTTTTAGGCAGAGTTCCGGAATTTGTAGCGTTAAATTTCAAATATTATTTATTTTGTACAATATTGTTGTTGCTGTTTCTGGCTGGGTAGTATTTGTCCGCCCTCCCACCACCACCTCTACATTTATTGTTAGGATAAATAAAGTGCTGACAGTATTCCGTGAAGAAGTTCAATTTTCTAAATCTTTATTCTCCACGAAAATCCCACTACATTTGCTAGCAGTGCTCTAATAAAGTCAACAAGTCAACAACCATCTTGAAGACGTTTATTGCAATACGGACTTAATGTCAGTGTCACTAATGTGGTCCCATCTCGAAGACATTTACTTTTACTTGAAATGGATGCGTAAGTCTGAATGGAAAATCATGCAATTTACTTATGAACTGACATTTCAGTAAATATATTACATATTTCACTAAGTATATTATTGCCAATTTAACATCCCCACTCTATCTTTTGTAGAAATAAACTTCGACTTGACGAAAATTTAATAGTTAGAAAATCATAAAAATTACAATAAGAGAAAGTGTCTCATGGAGTTTGTTTTTAATCCAAAATAGCCATTATCATTTTCTCATCATTTTATTCGTCAATTAAAAATATAGCGTAAAGTTTATAAAGCAATTCTGCAAAGTGCACCTACACTCTGATAGAAAATTTATATTGAAAATCATACGAAACAATATATGAAGGATTTATTTATGGTTTACCTATCTACAAGTCAAGTAGAATATATCAATATAAGGTAGACCTTTTATTTTAGTTCTTACTTTATTCTTCATAAAAAAAAAAGTCGAGAAAAAAGTGGCAGGCGACATTATCTAACAAAGTTGAAGAGTACTCTTAAAGTTGATAACAAGCAATGGAAGAAGAAGACTTAGTAAAACCACTTGAAAACACCCCTTTTCTACTTTGCTGTTGTCATCATTTAATATAAAACAAAATATCACCACTTCAAAAATGTTCTGTGTAAATAAAGAAGAAGTAGTGAAGAAAGAAGATCTTATCTTCGTAATCTAATCATGACAAAAAAATTCAAGCATTTTTATTAGCCAATTCAAACTTAGTTATTATTTCTGCCACTCCTATTGAGTAATTGGTAATTAAAAGAACAGAAAGTATTAAATAAAAAATCCTCCTCATTTAAATGTATAATTTATTTTTATAAAGAAAATTTATAAATTAATAATGAAGAAAATTATTTAATTTCTCAATATTAGAGCAAATTTATTCAATAGATTTTTAGTTATATCGTAAATATTATTTGAAAATAGAATTTAGTTAAGAAAAACTTCTTCCTACTACACTTTACAAAACTTTAATTCAGTAATTTTCTACAAACTTTAAAGTTTCTTCTGCAAATTTACCTAATTGTTCAAGTTTAAAGAAGAAGAAATATCATTAGAGCAATTTTCAAGAAAAATACGGAAAATATGGAAGAAAACTTATTTCTTACAATTAGCTGATTTTTCACTGATAACTTGATGCCGAATTCGCTGGAAATAATCATACTAAATATAAAATTGGAATTTCCTCATATTTTTCGTTTTAGATTTGTGTTTGTATAATGGACGTGAGAAAAGGAGACAGAGAATTTAAAGTGAAAGGATTTTAAGGTGAAATAAATTGTAGAACAAACAGTGAACAAGTCAAGTAGAATAATGAGAGTAATCACAGCCTGCAAGCACTTTATAAGTCTAATAGAAGTTACATAGCGAGATATATATATGGGGTGACCAGAGTTATATGCTCCACCCACTTTTTTTTTAAACGGCGGGAAATTTCGAAAAAATAGAAAACACGTATTTAATCATTTTTAGTCTAGTTTATTTTCAGTGATTGATCCATTTTTTTAAACCCCAATATCCCGAGATACAGCATCCAACTTTTTTTTTCAAATGGAACATTATATTTTTTTTTGCATATTTTTATAGGAGCCTGGTTAGGTTTTTCAAAAGTTATGGCAATCGTTTAATGTCAAAATTACCTTACTTTAAAGAAGCTCTTCAAACTGTGGATACAAGCCAAAGCTCTGGACTCCCACGCTCTGTAGCAGCACTTAGGTGGCAAAGTCTCTAGTAGAGTTATTCGACGTTCCTTGACTGAAGGGGGATTAAGGTTACTGTACACTTTATTTTTTAGATATCTCGGGGTTAAGTCTCGAGGTGGCCATTGGATCGGACCATGAGTTCCTAACCACTTTTCGTGGAAATTTCTGTCCAGGTAACGTCGAAAAACTCTCGCATCTCCCACACTAGTCTCGTTAGGAGTAGCCTTAGTTTAGCGAGCAACTAAATTGTCAATTTTGTGCTTTTTTTCTGCTCTTCGGATCCTATTACAATTTGTTACATGCAATCGCAAAACTAAATTAAAAAAGAAAACAATCTTTTCTAAAACACTGTATTTATATATTCATCTATTGCATTTCCTATTTCTATTTATTCATCCATTCTACTCTATTCCAATATTTAAAAAAAATTATTTTATACTTAGAGAGCCTTAAAACATATTATTTCCGGTGAAAACTCATTTTTCGAAAAGTAGTGTGATTGTTTCACACCAGATTTTTTTCTGTTAAAACCAATTTGTATATTTATTAATCATCAGAGATATTTTCCGTGATAGCCTGCCTCTTTTTGTGGTCAACATGGTGTATGAATATATCAACTAAATTTGCTCTGTGCAAATCTATGTTATCACACTGTTTGACAAAAAGCATCCTTATGATGGGCAAACGCCCGTAACCGGTCGATGACCACACAAAAAGAAGCAAGCTATCACGGAAAATATCTCTGATGCTTTCCAGTTCTGCGGAACAAATCACGCCAACGTTTATTAATGTTTAACATTAATCAAATTCTACGAAATATGACATTTATTTATATTCCACTTTGAAATAACAGCCTTAACATAATTTGCCAAAATGGTTTTAAAGTGGCATCGACAGAATGTGGCATATGTAGGACGTATTCCATCATGACTTCCATTAGAGACTTAGTCATACATAACATGACATTAGATGAGTGATTGATTGATGTCACCATAATTAATAAATTTTCAAAACAATTAGTTTCATATTATATTATTTAAATATGAAACTAAAATAAAAATAAATAAATTTCAGGACTTCCCGCATACGAAAATCGCTCGTAATTTCTTACACCATACTGTGTACATAATTCGGTATTATAACAACCTACTAACCTTGTGACCTCTCTCTCTCTCTCTCTCATATCACTATTCCTCTCTCTTTCTCTCTACATATTCCATCATGTTTATTTCATATATTTCCATATCTCCTTGGTGAGGAAATTCCAGAGATGTTTCCAGTATTATTGCAATGTTAATTCCATTTTATTTTTAAACAATAATATGGTTTCTATGTTGGGTATGCCTTTATTATAATTTAAAGTGTAAAGTAACCCATTATATGAGATAATTCCAACAGTTAGAAATAAATTTGGAATCTTAATATATAATAAAATTAATTTTAGTAATTACACTTCTTTATATAATATATTTATTATATGAAAATGGAGGAATTTTCAAATTAGTTTTCATCGTCATTTCCATTTTTAAAAAAATGCAATTAAACTGTAAGTTTTAGAAAATTTGAATTTTCCAGAAATTCCCTTTTGAAAAGTTAGAGAAAATAAATATATTTTAAATTTCTGAGTTACTCTATAATTATTTTAATTATAATTATGTCATAGACGTTCGTAAAATATTAAAAAAAAACGAACATATTCAGAACAAAAAAATGATTACTTTTTAGTTTTTCTTATTATTGTTCAAATTATTACGCTACAAATAATAAAGCAGATAATGACCAATTAGGGAAGTTTCTAAGGTAAAAGAACTTACTTACAATTATATTTTTACAATTTTCTTTAAAAGTATTGTGAAAATAATTCAACTGCATTCTAAACTTTCACAGTAAGTTTTTATTGCATTCAAAACACACACACACACACACACACACACACACACAAAGTATCTTCATTATTTAAATTGCACAAGTTGTAAAATTTATGAAAAAAGTAAAAAAGAGGGGAGTGTTAAGTTCTCTTTTATTTTGTTCAAGTGTTTTTTTTGTTTTTTACAAAGTTTTACTTAGAAAAATCTTAGAACACGTAATAAAAGGATCAAGATGTAATAAAAGGAAAGATGTAGAAAAGAAATCCAGCTGTAGTTGAAAAAGAGGAAGAAAAACAGGGACATTTACTCTTTATAAATAAATAAATAAATAAAAAAAAAAAATTATTATTTGCACGAAATTTAACGTTATTAATGAACGAGTATTGTTAAAATAAAATAATAGAGGGCAGCATTATAGTAAATTGAATTATTGATCCCTACGTTCAATTAGGTTGCACTGCTGCTCTAGTATAACTTAATATTAAATTTAAAAATCAGAAAAGAAAAGCAAGGAAAATTACTATTTATTTTAGAGGCCGGAAAGCAAAGCACGATTATGACTTTTCCCACTAAATGGAAAGTTATTATAGAAATGAAGTTATGATCTCAATACTAAAAGAAAAAAGAAAAGTTTAATCTAGAATGTGGGTAGAATGAAAAATGAAGTATTTACTTTATCGTATTGTAAAAGGGAAAAATATTGCGTTCGTTTGAGATATTCGATATTGGGCAGTGACAAAAAAAAAACAACTAAGTTTTGAGTTTCACTGAACTAGAAAAATTGGGTTTTTCATTTTTCCGAAGATATAAAGGAAGAGTGTGAGTGTTTTTGGTTTTGTTTTTATATTAATATTTAACCGAAAAACGAAGTATGGCTGAAGTTCAAACTTGTCTTCCTGTTTGGATATGACAATGCGATTCCAAGGAAGGTCGCAGTCAAAATTGTTTGACTGAATGGATACTTTTTTTGAATATGTGGATGGGTCCGCAATGCTGGATAACATCTGCTATTTTATCCATCGTAGCATTTATATTGATTTGGTTTTCCTGACCGGATTCGGATTTTCATCCATCGTCAGAGCAAATTTACCAAATTCGTGTAGAGAGTTAAGTCGTGAACTTTCTACACGAACTTGGTAAATTTACTCTGACGATGGATGAAAATTCGAAACCGGTCAGGAAACAAATGAATATGCATGCTACGATGGATAAAATACCACAGAGGATACTTTTTTACTGAACGGAATTTTCAGTAATTTAACGCATTTCTTCGAAAAGTTTTCAATATTTTTTTTTTTTTTTTACTTTCACCCTGAAACGAATAATCGCAGAAAGTTAATGTTGATGTTCTATGTGTGGGTATCTCAATGGGATCCAACATTAACTTAGCTGTCAAAATTCGGAAGTACCACTTTACTGGATATGTTTTTTTACTTTTTTCGCGATTTTATCGAAAATAGCTCCAACGATTTTCTTGAAACTTAATACATTGACGCATACAAATAGCTACGACTTTTATTTGAAACATTTCTCTGGGAAAATTCATTTAAGGCAGCTTTTTGTGGAGGGGTAGGGTTACGTTTTCCTTTATAGTGGTATTTTAGTTTATTATACAATTCTATCATCCAAATAATATTAAGTAGAATTAAATATGTTTTCATCAAATTCTGAGATTGAAGAAAATCGGTTGACCGGAAATGCGCTTTTACTGAAGTTATTTCAGTTTTTTATGATTTTATCCATAAAAACACCAATTTTTTTTTTTGTCTTTAAAACGACATACAAAAAAATTCTATAATTTTCATTTGTAATAAATATATCTCTGGGAAAATTAACTTTATAGGTGTTTTGGTGAGGGGTGGTGATGCTAGGCTTTCTTCTGAAGTGCCATTTCTGGATGTTATACGGTGCTTGTTCTATACACGTTAATGGGGCTGTTAAGTGTAATCCCATAAAATATTATAGAAAAAATTTGGTGTGATACACATATACGATTTTCTCTTACTTTAATTAATACAATTGAATCAACTAATTATCTTTAAAGTTGCAAAGTCTACAGTGACGGGCTGGCCATAAATAAGGTAGTAGGGGTTTTACTTGTATAACTAGCAATGCTTGTGTAACTTTAAATTTAAACTAACTGATAGACGTTACAGTTCCGTAAATATTTTCGGAAAAATGGTTCAAATAAATGCGATACATTTTTTTCTGTTCAGCGAACATTCCAAGTTCGAAGAAAATCGTTTATGCCAAAAATAAAATTAAAAAAAATACTCGAAAACCTATTCTAAAAAGTAGCATTTCCGGTTAACCGGATTCCTTCAAATTTGAAATTTCTCTCAATAATTTTAAAACCATACGATGTACTAATGTACTGAAGAGGTATTTTAGGTGGCATTTATCTATGTATATAGTATACGAAGTTTATAGAAAATCGATAAAATCATTCGATAAAAATCATCATTCGATCATTTTCGATAAAATCGCGAACAACTAAAAGAATTAATAAAGTTTCCATCCCGGTTAATTGATTTTGTCCCGGAACCTTTATATCCGATGCGGTTATAGGTCAGAATACCAAGATTCAGCTTCCTGTGATTTTTTCATTTTTGAACATAATTTTGTGCGTATCTCAAAACTTGTATTTCCGATGAAAACTTCTAAGTTTTATTAGGACTAAGAGAAAGTAAAAGACTCTCATTTTTGGTATTAATTGAACTACTTTGTAAATCTTTGAGATTGTGTAATTAATTGCTTTAACATCATAATATCGTGGTAAGACAAACATCACTGACACTAGCAATTGGTTCTCGAAATTATTGCAGAAACGAATCAACAATTATTATTTTGACAATTCACTTCTTCAATATGGCTAGTTATAAGCAGATCAGGACCAGATATTTAAACCAGTTTGATAAAGTCAAATCACCAAGGGAGTAAAAAACCCTCCAAATTTATAGGGTGAAAGTAAAATAGAAGTTCCACTAAAGCATAGAAACAAGCACTGTATTATAAAGTTTAACTTGATAAATTTCTGCTACTCAAATATTTACCTTATCAACTATTGTTTAATATTAACGACATTGTTAAATTCTAGAATAAATAGAATTCATAATTAGTTTACTAATTCAACGTTACATAATGTTAATTTTAATGAGGAACTAAGTTAGTATGAGAAACATTGTCTCCTGACTGACTCCTTCACAAAAAAAGATAATCAACAGCTTTAATTTTTAGTGCTCTCTTATGAGTTCAGTATATCATCATACATACTATCTGTCTTATACACTACAGACTACCCACTTAATCAGAAAACTGTTTAAGTGTCTCAGCAGATGTCCCAGTTTAACTTAGAAACTCAATGCACAATATCTGCTCCCAACATTTGCACAATATACACAGGATCTGCAGATGTGGGCAATTTTTTTTAGGGGGGTGCATCAACTTCTAAGGTTATTAGGCCTCTCAGTTTCGTTCTCCACCCGGTCAGCACGAGCTGGGAAGGCACATATTCAACCTTTGTGGCATCCAAATCAGTGCCTTGCCTAGTAAGGCAAGGAGAAGCCCAGGGTTATTGAACACAATACCACACATCCCCTCTTATTTCATCGATCATGTCGACGAGGGGGAGTGCGGATCTCTTGTTGTGTCATCCTTTTTTAATCATTTTTTTTTTTTATATTTAACAATTATACAAGACACTGGCCCATAGAGCTACCTCCCAAAAAAACAAAAACAAACTGGGTCTAGAATAAAAATCCAGACCTGGAGCTAACCCATCTAAGACCAAAACAAATCAAGCCATAACCTTGAAGAGAAATAGCCTAAGCTTTTCCACAGGCAGGTACTGTTCCGACCATAGGTCCTGAACCTTATATTTCCTTACAACCCAAACAATCTGACATAAGATGGATAGTTGTTTCTTTCTCTGTTTCACAAACCTTACAAAAGAGAGTCTCGCATGAGTCCCAATTCGTAGACGAGTCTGCTTAACCGTAATGCCCAGTAATGGATCCAACCAGATGTTTGAGAGAGGTCCATGAAAGACACAACAACATCTCACTAACAGCCCTGTCCGGACTTCTAAAGCGTCTTTGACTGGAGTTCTTCCAAAGAGGTAAATGCTGCGAAACTATCCATGAATGGAACCTTAGCAGACGTGTGCCTAAAGGCAGCAGGCTCAGGATCAATGAAAAGGAGAGAGGTGCCTAACTTCGCAACGCTATTTACCTCCTCCTTCCCCAGAATGCCAAGATTATCTGGTACTTAGACTATAAGTACATTCAGCTCTTTCAGTCTTCTAGAACATTCTAATACCAACTTGAAAATCAAGATACATGAACATATATGATGATCCTTGAACTCAGCGCTTTCATACACACAAGTTAATTTTGTTTATATTATTTACTTTGTACAGTACACGAACTGACTACTATAGAAGGCGTGCGAGAGAAGAAGAAAGAGGGAGTCACAGGCAGAGTGAAGAATAGAACGACAGAATTGCCATAAATAAATTTACAGACTTAGAACTGTTACTTGTTAATATTAAATGATGTAGCACCAATACTACTGATTGAAGCACCATACTCTTCGTTCACCTAGCTTATAAAGGTAGGTTTAATTCCCAGCCTAGGACAGCTGTAAGCAGATAGAATGATGTGCCTTGTGGCAAATGTTGTATTACATCACAGTTTACAGTACCAACATACAAACTTTAGCTGAGTACAACATAAACTCACTATGTTTATTTATTGTACACTTGACAATGTCTGTGGTCATTACAAGAATATGTATACGCTAAGAAAACTAATTTGCAGTGGATTTGTAATTTTAGGCATTTGATCCAAAGGAAATCCTATATTTATATCAAATAAATACAGATAAGAAGTATACCTAGAATTATAGATTTAAAAGAAAATATGTCAACTGGGAAATGCGATTTTACAGAAGAGCTTTTTTTTTTTTTTTTTTTTTTTAATTTATTAATTCTTTTGCAACTGTATACAATGTACAACAAGCAAAAGTGATGAGTGCGTAATTTGTGTTCATATATATTATATTAGTCAATATATATATATGTACATGTTATTGAGAGATATGAACGACGACCATTCAGTGATGGAAGCCGTTAGTTTGCCACTATGGCAAGCTTACACAGCAGCTACCCTAGAAGGGCGACGTTATACGTTAAGATGGTCGCGTGGCCACCGCCGCTTCAGCCTCCGACAAGGATTTTTGGGCAGTGTTCTGGTTGACATATTCTGGATCAGAGGATTATGGTGACAATTTAGTTTGGAGTGAAATTTTGTGTAACGAAATTGGGCTAGCTCTGAGATGAATGGAATGTTAAGGTCGGACTGGATTATGTGGTTGGAGACGTAGAAGGGAGCATCAACTACTGTTCTTAGGATCTTAGATTGTAGAGTTTGAAGTCGGTTAAGGTTGGATTGTTTTGCAGTGCCGTAGAGTGCTATGCCGTATGTCCAAATGGGGGCTAAAAGAGCATATATAGCAATTTTTTGTTCCTTAAAGTCAGTTTTGAACGTTTGTCAAGTAGTCGTTTTAGCATTTTATATCTTAAGTTGCAATCAATTCGTTTCAGTCTGGTATGAGGGTTCCATGTTAGTCGTTTGTCAAGAAATAATCCGAGATATCGTACTTGGTTCGCAATGGGAAGGATAATATTGTTAAAGTAAAGAGGAGGAAGAGTTTTTTTGTTTAAGGTGAATACTATGAGTTTGGATTTAAATTCATTTGCTTTGATCCTCCACTGCCGGAGCCAAGGTTCAAGAATATGAAGATGAGATTGTAGAGCACGAGTTGCCATGACAGGATCCACATGAGGAGAAAGAATTGCAGTATCGTCGGCAAATGTAAAAGTAATTGTATCTGGATGAGTTGGTAAGTCAGCTGTAAAGATAGTATATAGTAGAGGTGAAAGAATGCTCCCTTGAGGAACTCCTGCCAGAACTGGATAAATAACAGATGATGATGAACTTTGAATGACTTGGAAGAAACGATCAGTGAGATAAGATTTAAGTATCAGGTAATAAGTAGGAGATAGGATGTCCTTGAGCTTGTAAAGTAATCCCATATGCCATACTCGGTCAAAAGCTTGAGATATGTCCAAGAAAACTCCTGGACAATACTGCTTCAGTTCCAGAGAGGTAGCGATTGTATCTACAACGCGATGCATTTGATGAACAGTCGAGTGGCAACTCCTAAAACCGAATTGGTGTTCAGGAATGACATTTGTGGTGCTATTTCAGTTTGGAGGCGGAGTAGTAAAAGTTTTTCAAGAATTTTTCCTAGGATGGGTAGGAGGCTGATTGGTCGGTATGAGCTAGGGAGATGTGTAGGTTTATTTGGTTTAGCTGTCATTCTTATTAAAGAGAATTTCTAGAGGATAGGGAAGTAAGTGGTTCGTAGGACTGAGTTGTAAAGAGAAGTGATAAAAATTATTGCTTTTCTGGAGAGCTGTAATAGGATGTTAGCGGTGATCAAATCGTAGCCAGGGCTTTTCTTTTTGGGAAGACTGTTAATTATATTCATTACGTCTTTTGGCGTGAATGGTTTAGGAGGAAGCGAGAGTGGGAGAGGGATGTCCAGTTCGTTGCGGATGTGTTCCGTATGTTGTGAGTCTTGTACATCGGGGTTAGGAATGAAGACTGTGGAAAGATGTTCAGCTAGACACTGAGCTTTCTCTTCGTCTGATTTGGCCCAAGAACCGTCTGTACGTTTAAGTGGGTGAGAGGTTTGTCTGTATTTTAGGATTTTCTTATTAGCTGTCCAAAGTGAGTTGTCTTCTGTTGTTAAGGATTATGTGTAAGCTGAGTACTGGTCATTGTAATATTTATTTAGTTCTTTCGTCAGTTCTCTTGTCAGTTGGTTAAATAATTTTTTATGGGAAGGGTATCTGGTGCGATGCCAAAGGGCTCTCGCACGACGTTTGCAGGTTATTAAATGTCTTAAGTGGATAGGTAGATTGTAAGGTAATTGCGTAATTCTAGGTGAAGTATGTTGAGTAGATTGCCAAATGCTTTGTTGAATGGAAGTAGTCAAATATTCTACGTTATCGTCTAGTTGTTGTGGAGTCTTTAAAGAAGAGCTTTTTAGAATTTTTTTAAAAATAATTTTCTCGAAAACGACTATATGGATTTCCTTTAAACTTGGCATGCTAACTATACAGATAAAATCCGATCACTTTTATTTGAAACCATTTTTCAGAAAAAGAAAACTCAGGTTTGAAACACTCACACGACTTTCTCTTACTACCATTTACATTTACATAGTCATAAATGAGTAATTCAATTCACATAATATAATTCTTACGAGATTTTTAGTTGCTTCAAATTCACATTAAATGGAATACTGATTTTGTGGAAAGCATATCTTCCAATTTCCTCAAATGAAAAATGAATTTTATCGGAATAAGTTATACAAGAAGTTTGTTAGCGCCGGGATCTATTAAAAGATTGAAAGCCAGGCAGAAGTTCCGGTTTTTATAGTTATTTCTAGACAATGTCGAGGCAAAAAAGAGAGAAAAACTGTTAATACATGACACAATAAAAGATTAATGGAATTAGTTAATAAAAAAAACAATTAATTTATATTTTGTATAAAGTGATATATTTATTAAATTAATATAAATAAAGTTTACAAATTAAAAGATAATACTTATTATGAAAAGTTTAATCTAGAATAACAAAGCCTACGTTATACCATACAATTTTTCCCCTCTAATAACTTCATATAGCCTCTCTTATTCCACTGTTTCTATTCTTGGTTACAGTATCTCACGGGAGGCAGGTAACTAAACGAGTGAGGCAATAAGGATCATTTCTGACACCACTATCACATATAATATATTATATATATATATATATACCTCTTATGTCTTACCCCTTATGTAAAATCTTCTTCCAAAGCATATTGATCCAACACCCTTATTTTGAAAAAACTAAATAAAATTAAAGATGCAGTAATATGAATTTCGTTAACCGAAATATACTGCAACTTTTTGGTATGCTTTCTTTCATTGCTGGTACGATTGTACCATTTTCAATTAAGTAAATACATACTTTGAAGTTTCCTGAATATGAAAACTCTCTGTGTTTGTTTTTTCTGAATAAAATGCCTCAAAAAAGAAAAATCGTATGAAACTTACCGCCACGAAAGGTTTCAGTAAAGATCTCACCAACTTTGCAAGTACAATATTACTGAATGTTTTTACTTTCTCTTACTCTCCTAGTAAGAGGAAGTATTGCGATCGGGCCGCATTTTCAAAATTTTGTTTTTACCGGAAATACATATTTTGGGACCACCTTAATACGAAAAAAATGTTTTAGCGAATGGATATGTGGGGGGGGGGCATGTGGGTTAACAGATTATCTCAAAAACAAACGATCGTAGGTAGCTGAAACTTGGTATTCCACTTTAGCACTATCTTTTCATCAGACATGAAGATTTCGACAAAATTTTCATCAGACATGAAGATTTCGAATAATATCCAGCAAACCGGAAGTGCGACTTTACTGAAGAGTTTCTTTAGTTTTTTTATAATTTACTCGAAAACGATTTCCCTTAAACCTTCAAACATTATCGACACACATAAATACATATCTCGTTTATTTAAAAAGATTTTCACCTGAAAAATTGATTTTTGGAGGTTTCTGGTGGGTGGGGGGGTGGCCTGGTTACACATTATCATTATTGGTAGGAAAATTTTTCCTGGGAAAATTTGATTTTTAGGGTGGTTAGGTGTAGGGGGGGGGGCGGTACCTGTAAGTGCTATTTAGTAACTACACTATGTTTTGCATCTTTAAACTAAACTATATTACAAGCAACCATATATAGTATTGAAATGATACTTTAGAGGAAAGCTTGAAGCTTATTGTTCCCCATAACCCCCACCCACCCACCAAAATAAGTGATAGATATTTTATATTATGTAGATAATATACGAACTTAAAAGAAATTGTTGGAGTCGTTTACGAGAAAATCACGAAAAACGGAATAAAAAAATCAGTAATCTTGCACTTCCGGTTGATGGATTTTGCCAGAAACCTTCATATCAGAAGGCGATGGTAATACCAAAGCAGGATTTCAAGTTTGAGCGTTATGCGAGTTTTGTTTTTTGGAAATATTTTGTTAACAGACATGGGCACAAACAGACCATTTGCTAAAGAGATTTTTTCTTACTCAGTGTACCTCAAAACATATATTTCAGGTGAAAACTCAATTTTGAAAATTTGGCTCGATCCGAAATACTTCCTCCTACTAAGGGAGTAAGGGAAAATAATATAACTCCACCCAAAATATAAATAAAATTCGATAGCCTTGTTCGATAGAGATGTTCTTTGTAAGAAACATTTTATCATAATTTTCAATGAAATCTTTTCACAAAAAAAAAAAAAAAAAAACATAGTTTAATTTAAACAACAAGAAACAGAATGAAACTCTGACTTTGCTTTTTGTATTCTTTGTTGAAATAAATTACTTTTTTCTCCTTTTTTATCTACATAATCAGAAAGAAGCTCAGTGACAAAGAGATAAGTGGGTGGGGGCGAGAGAGAAAGTGAGTGAGAGATGAGAAAATAAGAAAAGAAAAGTTGATCCAGCATCCCCAAAATGAAATGATTGAATTCCTTTAATCCAACGTTGAAGAGACATGGTCACGTAAACTTCTTAAACCTACAACATCAATTAAGTACCTAGGTTATATAGTTTTAGAACTTGTAAACTTAGTTTGTTTGGACTTATTTCATGTTCCTTTTTTCTTTTTTGCAAACCGCTAATCCGATTATATTCTAGGTAAAACATTTAAAAAATAAATGGGTTTTATTTTTTTCTGGAAATAGACAAATTACATTTTAATAGAAAAACAATTTTCTATTTCACAGCTTTTAATTTCGTCATGTCTACCTGCTTCTTTTGATGATCATCGGGTGATTAGGATACGATATTATAATGGATGTGTTTGGTAGAGAGAATTTAGGTCTGGTTGATGATATAAGAAGAAGGCTTGGTTAACACTGGTTAGAATTAGAATTAGAATGCTGCAGGGGGGGACTAAAAGCCAGGCACCGCAGCCTCCCATTGAGGCTTATTGTGCCAACCCCTCAAACCTAGTAGCGGAAGACCCCCCTCTTCATGAGGTCCAGAACCTTCCCACCAGTCCCTCCTGGAGCACGATTTCCTCCGGTCTCAACGTGCCGAAGATCTCGTACCTCAGTCTAGCGATGGCAACGCAATCAAACAGCAGGTGAGAGGCCGTCTCCTCCTCCTCCAGATACAGTCTGCACAAGGGCTCTACATCTACCAACCCCACCTTGTGCAGATGTTTTTTGAACCTGCCATGCCCAGTAAGCAGGCCCGTTATCAGGGCAGTCTGATACCTGCTTAACCCCAGGATGTATCTGGTCCTTCTTTCACACAGCTCTGGCATAACCATTTTGCCGTGTTTCGCTCCAGTACTCAGCCTCCAGTATCGGTTATGTTACCTCCGAGTCCAGTCTCTCAGAGCCGCTCTTACCATACTTTTGGCCACCCCTATAGCAGGTTCCGGTCCGAGGAAGGGAGTGTTCGCTCCCTCCCTGGCCAGTTGGTTGGCTATTTCATTTCCCATGATCCCCTTATGCCCCGGCACCCATACTAGCCGCACTTTGTTGTGCCGGGCTAATGCCTCCAGGGAGTCTCTACACTCCCTGACCAAAGGGGAGGTGATTCTGAACGCCCGAAGAGCGTTCAGCGCAGCCTGGCTGTCCGAGAAGATGCATATCTCTCTATTTCTAGAGTTCATACGCAGGTTCTCCTTAGCACAGATCTTTATTGCATACACTTCAGCCTGGAATACTGTGGAGTAACCCCCGAGAGGCCTCGCAATACGTACCTCCGGTTTGACCCCATAAATCCCGGCTCCAATTAATATATTAGTTAACACTGGTTAACTAATATATTAATTAAGTGATACAGACTGCCTGAACTTTACAATAGAGAAATGTTTTAAGGTAAACTGGCATGAAAATGACACGTATTAATTGGATGTATTGAACTGAATTCAACTGTGTTTTTATGGACTGTCCATAAATACATATATTTATACAGCTTCTTCCACTCCAATCCGAGAGAGTGGTTTTGGGTTTTGCTCTTTACTCTCTTTGGTTGCTGAGCTTCTCTTTGATTGCTGTTACAATATTCAGCATAAAGCCAGTGTCCAAACAAAAATGGTGTTCCTTGTTCAAATAGCTGTAGTATATATTGTAATGGGCTAATAATCACTTCCCACCCATGTTCATTGCAATTTTCCCACAAGTTTGTAGAAGAGGCAAACTATGGAGCGCGTCTAGGAATGGAAGTAGTGGTTCAAGAAAGAGAGAGTTACTTCAGCTGCTGCATATAAGAAGCTGTAATTTTAAAGAAAGGATAACCGTCAAACCGACAGCATACGTACAACACTTCCAACACTTCCAAGAGAGATCGTCATCATCTTTTACTAAGCATTGCTTCCTCCTTTTCCAGAGAATCATAGTTTTAGAACCAAAAGTGGTCTCTCGTTTGCAATAATAATATTTTTGTTTTATCAGTTGTTCCAAATGTTCATAATTATTCTTCGGCTGAAGAGGCACACCTGGGCTAATCAACGGTCTGTATTGTATATGTTCCAAGAACTGTAAACACTAGAACAGGGTAGATAACTGGCAATAGATGACTAGAGATCACTGTGGATAGGCTACTTTGGCTGGGCGAAGTGAAAAAGCTTTTAGTAAAGCTGGAGCAGTGCAGAATTTTCATAACTAATGAAGCGAGCAAAAGTTCCGTAACTCATTAGACAAAAAATATTCATTAAAAAACTTGATATGAAATACCAACACGAAAGAGATGTTCTATTATTAAATAGATATAATACAAAAAAATATATTGTTATATTAAACTAAACAATATTGTTATAAATACCATTGACATGAACATGCTGAAATTTTCACTGCGGTGTGTGATAAAAACCTCATTGAAAAAAAAAATATATATATATATATACTTTTTTCTTGAGATTAATTATTATGGAATTGCTCATGGGAAATGCTTTTTTCCTCCCCACTCTACTGTCATAAATAACAAGCTCAATTTTTTGTTCGTCTCTCATCGGGGAGGGGCAAACTACTAAATGTGAGATATAAATCGTGTTACGTGTGTTATAATTTTTTTTTTCTTCCAGCTGTTTTTATCTTTTCAAAAATACTTCTCTTAAGAAAACTAAGTAATATAAATTGATGTAATCACTTGAAAGGGGGATAAGTGCAAACCTACTAGCAGAGGCAGTTACAGAATTATATTTCATTGTACAGAGCCAACAATGAACAAACACATTTGAACATTAATGTCTCACATTCCTCAAAAACACCTCACAACAATTTCTTTTTTTCAGAAAAATATTTCAGTGAAACAGGTTTCTATCTACGCAGAATTTTGCCCGAAATATTCTTCCTCTGTTGCTGTGCTAGTTTCCTAATTAGAATACCAAGTTTGAGCTACCTGCGACTTTTCGTTTTTGAGATATTCTGTTCACACACACACATATACAGACCATTCGCTAAAAACATTTTTTTTTCTTATTCAGAGGACCTCAAAACATATATTTCCGGTGAAAACTCAATTTCGAAAATTTGTCTTCCACTAGGAGTAAGAGAAAGTAAATGATACGAAATACATAACAGTTTGGCAAAACGTTGAAGTTGAATGTTTTGGTGTTCGTTACGACCGCTTTATTCAATGTTGTAAATTGGATGTTGAGGTTCGGTCATACAAAAGAACTCTTTCTAAATTTCTACCGACGTTTCGGCAAATTTATTGCGTTCTTCAGGGTAAAAATTTTCAATTAGAATTATTTACAAACTCTAGTTTAACCTGTGACATATCATCACCAAGTGTTACGGACATTGAAGACATTAATGTCCGTAACACTTGGTGATGGTATGTAATTCTAACTAAAATTTTTACCCTGAAGAAGGCAATAAATTTGCCGAAACGTCGGTAGAAATTTAAAAAGATTCTTTGTATGACCGACTCAACATCCATTTCAACGTTAAGTTGATACTAAGTCAAGTAAGATTACTTTCTATTAAGAATAGTAAGATATTGAAGGTATTTTTTATAATAATATCATATATATTTATATATATAATATATATAATAATAATAAAATAATTATAATAATAATAATATACATAACAACTATATATATTAATAAAGTTTTAATAAAAACACTTTATACTAGAAAGGTGACGGAGAAAATTGTAGCTGAAGATGACTTCATTAGAGTCAAAAAGTCTTGTTCAATAAATGGATAAATAATTTTTATAAGACAAGAAGTAGATGCTAACTACCAATCAATTTCTATAATCAGAATCACAAACCTCTATTGAATATTGAAGTCTTAAAAGTATTAAAATTGCATTAAAAAAGGAAAATCCCATGATTCAGCCACCTAAAATCCCCTTAAATGGAATCAATCAATTTTTCCAAAAAAAAAAATTTTGGTATTTGATGCACTTTACGGGGAAGTTGTGGTCATCGGCTCCCCTCTCACAGGAACTTCACAGAAATTGATTTATTTCCAATAAAGTGGAGTTTAAATTTAAAAAAATAATAATCTGACACGATTGCAATGCTTCCTTTAATTTGTAGAGTTGAATTTCTGATTTACTTATTTGATCGAAATCTTCGTCTTCAGATCTTATGGTGCTATCCGTGCGGAATAACAAATTTTCTCATTAGAATTTGAACTTTGCTGGAATTTAATATAACTCAAAATCGGCATTTATAGGCAATTGTAACAATCATCAAAGCCATATCAAGGGAAGCATATTTATGGAATTCTGGGTATTTGAGGAGTTATTTTAACATGAGGAAAATCAGATGATTTAATTTTTTTTCAAGGACTGTTCCACTTTTAGTGGGTCTCCTCCTCTACCTACAAATAATGATCTAAATGACTTCTATAAATAATATTGAAATTATATGGCAATAGATTATTCCTTCAACACTTATATATCTTGCGGGTATAGTATAAACTGATTATTACAGGCTTCATTGAACACTACTTAAGTTTTCTATTTACTGTAACCTTTTTTTTTTATTTCCTCTTACTTCCGTAGTAAGAGGAAGTATTGCGATTGAGGCCAGATTTTTCGTAATTGAATTTTCACCGGAAATACATGTTTTGAGTTCTTTGGAATATGAAAAAAGTGATTTTTAGCAAATAGTTTGTATTTGTGTGTGTATGAGAAAATGTTTTAACAGAATATCTCAAAAATGATATGTTACAGGAAACTCAAACTTGATATTTCGTTTAGGCATTATCTCCGAATCAGACACAAAGATTTCAGATAAAATCCATAACCGGAAGTGCGACTTTACAGAATGTTTCCCCCCCCCCCACACTTTTTCGCGATTTTCTTTAAACTTCGTAAACGACCTGCACACCTAAACACTAACAATTTTATTTGAAACACATTTTATTTTGAAACACATTCCTGGAAAAAAATTTGCTGGGGGGGGATTCTGTGGGGAAACATTAGCGCTTTGCTTTTTTCTAATGTACCAGTTTTAGTATAATATATGGATTTTTACCAGTTAAAATATTATTAATACAAATTAGAAACATTGTTAGAATTCCAAATTTGTAAAAAAAATCGATTAACCGGAAGTGCGATTATACAGAATTTTATTTATTTGTTTTTTTTTTTCTCGAAAACGTTCACAATGATTTTCTTTTTACTTGGAATGATTTTTGAAAAAAAAAAAATTATTTTAGTGGGTTTAGAGATCTGTCAGTTGGTTTACAATTAAATTTGCACAATCTTTCTTGGTTTTTTTTTTAGGGAGCTAAGGTATACAATTAAAATCCCCCACCACCATTTTCATGTCTAGCACAGCTAAACATTTTAACGTTGCAATTTTAAAGAAAATTTCTTGATTAAATTGTAATAATTAGAGTAAGATAAAGTCGTATAAGTATTTCATGTGAGATCTCTTTGTTACAAATGCAGTCATTCTTCATTAATTATTAATACTTTGAAAAGTTTTCTCCTTAGTTTTACAACGATCTCTATTATTACATTAATTCTAATTGAGGAACTTCAAATTAGGAATGTTTATTAAACATGTAATTGTACATTGAAATTTTAACATATAGATAGATGGAATTTTTCATTTGATTTTTTTAAGGGAATAAGAATTTTATCTGAATATAAAGTGTAATTTATAGCAGCGCTTACTATGTCTTCCCCTCTTAGAACTTGTAAGGTAGTTTAAAGTTATGTAAAACTATGCAGAAATAACAGAATCCTTCAAAAAAATCAACTTCTTTCAGAAAAATGTTCAGAATAAAAGTGATTTTAGACTCTGTGAATCTCTCTCTCTCTCTCTCTCTCTCTTTTAATATAGAGAAATTGAAGAAAATTATTTAACATTTTTTTGAGAAAAATATGAAAAAATACTGTAATAAAGTCGCATTTGCGATTGTTGAATGTTGAACTAAACATTTCTTTTAGATAATGTGGTTATATCTAATGGGAATATAAATTTGGAATTCTCTGTGATTTTTTTTTTAAATATTTTATTATATATATATACACGCACACACACATTCACAGAGAGGTCAATAGCTAAAAACATTATCCTTCTTACTCTGAGGGGGGGTGGGAATCTAAAAACATTACTTTATGTGAAAACTTAATTTTGATTACGATTGGATTAGTTCCTTGAAAGTTATTGTGAAGGGATTCGATAGGAATAGTTTCACATCAAAATACAACTCTCAAAAAGGTCATGTTATTTTAGTGTTATATACTGCCCAATGTTTTGCCATTAGACTAATCTAAAATTGCTTTTGTCTGCGTTGTAATTTCAGCTTCATGTTCACTTTTAAAAAAAGAAAGAAAAGTTTGGTGTGAATCATTCACACGACCTTCACTACCTTCAAATATGGAATATTTACGAAACATTTATTTAACAGGGGATTATATAGGGAAGGGAATAGCTAAGTAGCATTCCAGGTTTAAAAGAAACCGTTAGGGAAGGGAACAGATTAGCCTACTGGACTTTATGTGGAGGACCAGGGTTCGAGTCCAGCTGTGCCTAACCATAGATTTTTTTCTTCCTAGGAGTTTCTACAGCTCTCACTGTTTGGTGATGGACATTGTTGGCTGTAACGAAAGAACACTATCCGGATGCCGGCAGTGCTCTGAGAAGGCTCCGGGCGCCAATGACATAGATGTTGACGCGCCTTAAATAAATAAATAAGAATAAAAAGAAAAACACAAAAGTCAAGCTTCATTTAATGTTTTTCCGTTTTTTTTCACTTTGCGCATGTTTTCTAAAAAACATCGCCAACAGATTTTCTAACTAAAGAGATTAAGGCCCCCTCCCTTTTTTATTTTTTATTGAAAAATTCGTCCAAGAAGAATTATTGTTTCCTTTGGGTTGATGGGGTTGGCTCTGGGAGAGCACCAACGTTACAATTTCCATTAAAGTGCCTTTACAGAAGAATGTACGGTATTGCAGTTCTGTCAGTCTAGGTAATCTTTAAGTATATTAAAAGCATTGCTAGAAATCCAAATTTGGAAAAAATCGATCAACCGGAAATACGACTTTCTCGAATAGGTTTTCCAGGATTTACACTAAAACTATACCAATAATTCTCTTTAAGATTGAATGTTAAACCAAATTTTGTTGGTCTCCAAAATGATTAGGACAAATAAGAAAGCCAATGTAAAATAAGAAATATTTAAAAACAACATTTAAAGTTGAATATAAATGGAATATAACGTTAATAAAAAATAAAAAAAATACATACATTAAAATAAAACCGTAAAAGCATTCCTGGTTTAAATTTGTTATTCGTGGGAATGAAAAAAAAAAAAAAATTGGTTTCAGAATTGCTTGTAAAATTACAGCTAGGGTAAAGTTCGTTACAACTTTAATGTACTACATAAAATAGAATGGATACAAGCATAATAAATGTGACTGTTTCACAGTAAGGCTTTAAACTTTACATCAATCTTAGCAATACGTGGTTAAGGATTTCGTAACTTTGCTACAAAATCCTAATGGTCTGCAGGCAAGTGTAATCAGTTTGGTAAACATAGTATAGTATTCATGTAGTTTATTAAATTAATTTAAAGTTTAATTAAATGATTTAAAATTAATGGATAATTAAAAAAAATCTGGTATGAATCACTCAAACGACTTTCACTTTACTGCTTTTTACAAGATTTAAGTGACAAAGTTTCTTCGAATTTATAGGTTTTACTGAATGTTAGCGCTTCTCTTCATGGAGAATCTGAACTTAATAAAATGACTTTTTTTGAGGAAATCATACACTTGCCCTACCATTAAACATCATTAAATGAACTTTCTTGGATTAAAGTTCCAAAAAAAAAAGTGATACGTATTCATAGTTACTTACTTTAACAAATTTAATGAAATCCATCGATGTTTTTATAGGAAAATTCGTAGAAAATTGAAATAGTGGTGTGAGGATTGTATGGTTAGAGGGATTTGAAAAACGTAAAATTGTATTCAACGCATGTTACAACTGTTACATGACAGAGACACCGTTTGATTTTTTTTTGTGAAAACTTAATTTTGAACATTTGACAGAATCGGAAAATTTCCTTTTATTTGCAGTAAAAGAAAATAAACAAAAAGAAATCAAGGACACTTGCAAGTGGAAAACACCAACAAGGGTAGGTTCCAGGAATATCTGAAATTAGGTACGCCTATAGATTAGATAGGTTTCCAGGTTAAGGTAATATCTAAACGATGTAAAACACTTAGGTCTTCGGATTGAGACCGTGTCAATGGTTTGTTAAAATCCAACGTTCGCCCATTTCGCTATAGACTTCCTCAGGATAGCATCGCTTCTATTACTGAAACACTATTGACAATAATGGGGTGGGGTCATTTTTGAGATATTCTGTTAAAACATTTTCACATACACACACAAATACAGACTATTTGCTAAAAATCACTTTTTTCGTATTCCAAAGAACTCAAAACATGTATTTCCGGTGAAAATTCAATTACGAAAAATCTGGCCTCAATCGCAATACTTCCTCTTACTGCGGAAGTAAAATGGTTACAGTAAATAGAAAACTGAAGTCGTGTTCAATGAAGCCTGTAATAATTAGTTTATACTATAACCGCAAGATATATAAGTGTTGAAGGAATAATCTATTGCCATATAATTACGGTGAAGCAGTCCGTAGGATAGTGGGGCTTAGCTTTTCCCAAAGAAAAGTAGAGAGAAAACCAGGGCTGATCTTCCCGTATTTGCAACGAGTGTAGGAGAAGATTAAAAAAAATCCTGACAAACTCAAAATAAAACTATAAAGGGAACGGATTTAGAAAAAAATCTTAAATGCTTCCACAGTTCGAAGACAAATTTCTACTACAAAAAAGGGGTCTCTATGATTGTCTGATGCTGTGGAGAAAAATTCATAGGAAGACCAAAAGATTGATAGCGTCAACATGCCTTGAAAAACACATACAAAGTGCACAAAAGTTCTTGCATAAATATGCAATCATTATGAACATAGCATAAGAGAGGCAGTAAAAATTGAAAAAAAAAGGAAAACGGTTTAATAAAGATGATGAAGCCGAAGAGTCCATCCGAGGAGAGAAAAGAAAAAGAAAAGATATTTAACGGTTCGTCAGAGCAAAACAAAGCTGAAACTAGCAACGAAGCAGCGAGGGGAGACTCGAAATCCATTAGCTAATCATACGCTCACTACAAACAGCCATTTACAAAATGGAGGAGGAAGCTAAGCCCCACCCCTCCACTGGTTGCTCTACACTACTCTGCCTATTCTTGGTAGTGTCATTTCAGCATTAGTAACAATTCTTCACTGAGTAAACCTATTATAGTATGGGCGAAATGTCTGTTGCTAACAAACCATTAACGCCCAAAGACTTATATGGCAAAGTATTATATGGCAATGACCGCCTGAAAGATTATATGTTAACGATATTCAAGGGGCTCAAATCCGCAAATCCTTAATTTTTTTTCAACTAAAAAGTAAATAAACGGTAATAATAATTTATAGAGTAAAATAAATAATTGTTATAAATAATACAAAGCTATTTGATTTTTCAAAAGAAATTTTCTTTAATACAAAAAAGAAAAAGCGGTAAAAGAAAATTGCAGAAGGAAAATCATATAATATGTATACCCAAATAAAAGGATATTGTAACGAAGTTACAATTGTACGTTTGATTGAAAATTCCACATCAAAGAAAGAAAGAATGAAAGGAAAAAAAAGGAAAAACGTTCTAAACAATGCAGAATTTTCTTTTCTTTCGAAAGTTTGTTTTCTTTTGGATGACGGGCCGATTTTCCCAGACTCATTTCTATTTAGAAATATATTTATATTTTATTCAAAGTTTTCTTCTTTCATCAAATCACCTTTATCTCACGTTTCTATACAGAAAAAGGAACTTTTTAAAAGTTGGGGGTGGAAGGAATAAAAAGAAATTATTCTTAAGAAAGATGTCAAAGCAAAGTAAAGAATGATAATACAAATTTTGGCAAAATAGAGTAAAAAGAAGATAAAAGTTTCTAAAAATAGAGTAAAAAGAAGATAAAAAGAAGATAAGAGCTTTTCTTTGAATCGGTGTTTTCTGTGTAACTTTTGAATCTGAGATAATGTTACCATCAAAAGTCTTTCTTTTCAACAAGAGAACAAAGAAATTTCAAATTCTATATCAAAAGCATAATAAAAATCCCGCAATAAATTTGTGATGGAACATCAAGTGCTTCATGTGTCAAGTAGCACACAACTGGAGCTCTTCTTTGACACACTGTCTTAGGTGGGCTCCTAGAATTTAACCTACAAGCACGAGTCAAAAAAAAAACTGGATAGAGCAAACGTTGAGCAGCATATAGCTGGAGCTGTTCTCCATCACAGCTATCCTAAAACAAACTACGAGGCATGTCCAGTAAGTAAGTGTACTGAGGCTCTCACGGCCGGAGGGATTTTGTGTTCGACTGTTGGCTACACTATCGTGTAGCCTGATTCCTCCCCTCCGCAACGAGACCGGTTCGAGGTCAGTACGTTGAGAACTGTCGACGCGACAATACGTTTCGTGAAAAATGTCAATCCAATCTCCCGCCAAGTGTGAAATATTCAAGGTCGGGCAAGAGTTTTTGAGACGCTACAAACTCCATGGAGATGAATTTCTCCGCTCCATCATTACTGGAGATAAAACTTGGGTTGCACACTACACACCTGAAACCAAAAGGCAGTCTCAACAGTGGCGTTACACCTCTATACCCTCCGCCAAAAAGTTCAAAACCACAATTTCAGCCAAGAAAATCATGGCCTCCGTGTTTTGGGACTGTCAAGGCATAATTTTAATTGAATATATGCCTCAAGGGGAGACCATCAACTCTGCAAGATACTGTGAGACCGTAAAAAGATTGCGGAGGGCGATTCAGAACAAAAGGAGAGGCATGCTGACAAAGGGAGTCTGCCTGCTGCACGACAATGCCAGACCACACACGGCCAACGCCACGAAGGAACTGCTTGCCCCGTTTAAATGCGATTTCCTGAACCATCCCGCGCATTCCCCTGACCTAGCACCTTCAGATTACTATCTCTTTACCTCCCTGAAGCTGCACATGGGTGGAAAAAGGTTTTCAACCGACGAGGAGGTGAAGGGGAGGTGGAGAAGTGGACGAAGGGGTTGGCGGGAAACTACTTCGAGGAAGGCATCAAAAAATTAATACCCCGGTTCACCACCTGCATTGAGAGGAATGGTGACTATGTCGAAAAATAGTTTACATATGTACTAATGTAACCAGGTAATTTTTTTGTTCAAATAAAAATTTTTGTAACCTTACATAACTAGATTAGTCATGTAGTATTATACACTGGAGGTATTCCCAATCTTGTCTTTTAGTTGTTCTAGGCGTAGATCTAGAATTTCAAAACAGTAAGCTGGACTTTGGCAAACAGGAAAGTGGAAAAAAGTGCAACCAAAAATTGGTCAGTATTTATATATTACGATAAGAAGAATTCTACAGCAAGCGAGCAAGTTACCGCCATAAATCTGTCGCTCTGTCATTCTCTCTAGTTATTATACAATTCGTGAACTTATACAGTAATAAATAATTATTGAATACTGTAAAATGTAGTGACCGAGTTAGTGGTTTATTTCCCTCACTATAAACAAATAAATTCAAGTAATTCTGGCGAATTTGGTGAGAAACATCCGCACAACTTTCTCGCAACTGTAATAAAACTAATTATAATTAACAAATTGTTTTCAAACTGGGAATTTCCATTCAAAATTTAGTTGCCTTGACATCTCAATTCTGATTAACAAATTTAGAATGTCTTAAGGCGCATTTAATTTGTCTTAATGTTGTACACCTGGCTAGAATCGTATATTGTACTTGAGGCGACACTTTAGAGAGAAGCTTGAGATTCCCTCTATAAATCATTTTTACTGGGAAAATGTTAAAAACAAAAAAAAATTGAAGAAAACCTTTTCGTTTTCGAGAAAATTGCAGAAAAAAAACTCAGTGAAGACGCATTTGCGATAGAAGGATTTTCTAATGCGGCGGTGGTACTTAAACGGAATAGGAGAACCTCAAAATATGTATTTCCGGAGAAAACAAGCGTTTTGGCAATTTGACATGATCGGAATTAGTATTTTCTCTTACCAGAAAGTAAAAGAAAATAAACATCCTCCTTTTAATAAAACAATCCAAACAAATTATAATTATCATCACAATCACAAAAAACAATTCCATTCTAAATATACTAACCGAAACAGAAAATATCCCAAACCCAACAATGTTTAATAATGGAAGGAGTTGTAATAATAGAATAACTTTTAACAAAGTAACAAAAAGTACCTCTTATATTATTGTTGTTAAAGAGTGAGCGGTTAGATTGGTTAAAGTGTATATGTTTGCGCGTGGGCTTTCTATTGTTTAGTTTAATCAAGAATGGTAAAAAAAAAAGAAGAGGGTAAACTGAATCTAATAAAGAGGTTTACTCTTCGTTTCGTGGTTAGTAAGTAAGCAGGATGTGCTTGTAGTAAAGTTTATTCATTCAAGTAAACATCTCGAGCCTTATATATTTTGCTTTTTTTTCGGTTCTAATATTTTTGTTAGTTTTATTTTATTTTATTTTTATCTTTATATTATCCACGTTCATTTGGTAACTTTATTCTTTTCTGACGTCATAGACACTAGACGATCTTTGCCCTCCTCAATCCTTGATCACTGTTCTTTAAAGCGGCCACGGATTTCAGCCTTCACATTGACCAGCCATCTCTGGATATTGGGAACATGGTCTACATGGCAGAGTGTTCAGCGATACTTTCACTTGATCATTCAGTCGTCAGGCATACGATGGACATATGAAACTTTATGTAAGAAAGTATTGAAGGGGCGTGACAATTCTTCACTTTTCCTTCTCCTCCAGCTGTCATTCTCCCTTAATACGATCCAAAGAATATTCTCCCCTTAAACCTGTGGAATTTTTCACAGAATACCACAGTTTAGCGTCCATGTTTCATTGTCAAGGTTAACTGCAGGGCCTCACCAGTGATCTTTCTACTATATTCGACTCTTTGTTCTTCGGCCCGGCCTACTTTGTTTTTCATTTTTTTTTTGTTGTTGATTAATTCCTTGCTCTATTTTCCGGCAATTTCTATATTTTCTCTCGTGTTATTTTTGTGGCTAATATGCCTTGCTTTTCGATTTTGAAGGCGCAAAGACAGTAATGATCCAGCATTGTGAGAAAAAGTGGGAAGTTACAGCTGATAGCAAACCTGGGTAGCGAAGGCAGCCAGAACTACTAAACGGCGAGGGTACGCGGCGTGCAAGCTTACCTCATCCCCCTATCCCATTACCATGAACTTCAGACATCGCAGCTTTCCCAGTATCTTCCAAAAATGATAAATTTTCGCAAAAAAAAGGTGATAGGTCTAATTAAATTTTTTTTTTTTTTAATTTTATTTCTTTCTTTTTTTATTTAAGGTACACTGCGTATCTATTGTGCCTCTATAGCCTTGTTTGGTCCCTAGAGCGGTCTCTGGGCAGTTTTCACTCATTACAGACATCACTGTCTATCATTACCTGTATAGACTTCAAATCTAAAGACAGCATTCTAGACTGGAACCTCGATACATTGCTGTGCTACACTGTAATCCTACGGTTAGTTCAATAAAGGAGGAATTACATATAATTATTATACCTTGTTTAAAAATGCACTGTTAGAGAGATATTTTGGAAAAAATTAGGGTTGGGGGGGACATTCAGTAAAGATGCGTTCCGGGAACTGATTTTCTTCAAATTCAGAATTTTGGCAATATATTTAATTCTCGTGATACTACACAGATGGTGGCACCGTATATTGACCTTGAAATGACACTTTATAAATAAATAAAACTGTATGTCGTCAATAAAATCGTTACCCAGTTTCTCTCTGAAAATACATTATATTTTCAGAAAAATGTTTCAAATAAAAGTGATTGACCTGCATATAGCTACAGCTAAATCTAAAAAAAAAAAGAAATCTGTAACACTTCAAATTTTATTCATTTTTTCTTTAAAATCTGTAGTTCGTAGAGAGACAGGTAACAGAAGTGTGATTACATTATAGTCCAATAGACACTGTCAACCAAACCAAATAAAATTTGAAATTTACCGCCTCGTCAAACTCCCCCAAAAAAATTTGTTTATTTTATTTTTTTGAAAAATGTTACAAATAGAATCGATAGAATTTCAAGTTTAAAGGAAATCATTACAATTTTTTCCGAGAAAATTCCAACAATCACAAAAACCTATTCCGCAAAGTCTCATTTGCGATTAAACGATTTTCTTCAAATTTGGAATTCTAACAATACATTCGATGCACCGACATATTATATAGGAGGTGGAACAATACATTATACCGAAAAAGATACTTTAGAGGAAGCTTTACGTTGCTCTTTCTCCAGAATCAACCTCCTCCAAAAAAAAAAAAGGAAAAAAAAGTGATTGAAATTAATGTTTGTAATTATTATACTAAGTTTAAAGAAAATCTTTGTAGCTAGTTTTGTAAAATTCGCGAAAACTGAAAAAAACGTCAGTTCCTAAGCGGAATACCATGATTGAGGATGCTACCTGAGATGTATCATTTTTGAGATATTTCGTTCATATACACACATCGCCACGCACAAAAGTTGGTTCCCTTTCAGAGAAGATCTCGAAAAAGTGAAAAAAAAAACAAAAAAAAAACTATTCAAACAAAAATATTTTCGGTTGAGAAAAAAATGTAACCAAAAAACTTCCTGTCTGAATTTCGAGTTTGAAGTTTCTGTGATTTTTCTGAGTTATAACTGAAATATTACAAATATGCAAAACATTTTTTGAAAACCAAGCTTACTTCCACACCACAGAGTACTTGAATGATCCCCGTATTTCCAGTGATAACTCAATTTCGAAAAAAATGTGGTACGCCTGGTTTACTTCCTTTTGTAACATTAAGAGCAAATGGAAAAAAAAAAAAAATAATTGATATCATGTAGACAGAAGTTTAATGAATGAAATTAAGGACGAATTATGATAAAGTTTTCATAAAAGAGAGAAGTTCATAGTGACAAACCACGGACACTCTCCGTCAATATGATCGATGATAACAATCGATAGTTACAGATTTTTTTATTTTTTTTAACGTTTGATAGAATTAAGAATAGTTTAATAGTTAATACGCTGGTATGTGTCAACCGGCACCAAATGTTTCGGCAATATTAGTTTTTACCACTAAACTTATTTTTTTTTAACTTTTCCAAAGATAAATTGCCTTTTGTCCCGGCAATAAGCTTAAAGAAGTGTGAAATCGACTAAGACAGAAGCGATAGAGGATGGCAGTAAAACAGAGATTCAGTTTGGGGGGGGGTGCAAAAAACAAACTTCATAAAAAGCAATCTAGAGTTACTTCCAGACATCCCTCTACTTTCTCTATCCACCACATCATTCTTGTCCACCAGTCGGACAGTTCAATTTGCCAAACTATGTCAAATTGTATTCTCCACACTTCTCTCTTACTGTCGATAAGAGGAAGTTTTGCTGCGATCGTGTCCAAATGTTCGAAATTTAGTTTTCACCGGAAATACATGATTTAACGAATAGCCTGTGCTGTGTCTGTCTGTCTGTGTGTACGAAATATTTCAAAAAATAAATCGGTACAAGTTATTGAAGAGTTTTCTGTAGAATCTATGACGTTACATATAAAAATTGATCAATTATTATTTAATGTTTTGTCACTATCTTTTGGATTATAGTGTGGACACAGAAACTACCTATCTCCCTAATTATTACCTGCTATCTGGGTCAGCCAGTATATACCCTAACACCTCTATACTGATGTTAGGGCAACTGAGTAAGTTGCTGAAAAGGTAACTAAGAGGACTTCTGAGAAATCTATGAGCTAGGCTTAAATTTAAACTGCTGTTACAAGTGTTGTTGGAGGCTGACAGAGGTCGCTGCCGTACAATACAGTAAGATTCAGGTAGATCTTTTACCCTAAAAACACAAAAAGTATAATCCCCTATATTTATAGATAGGTGTATTATTTTAGTCCAAAGAAGTTTTTATACTAACTGCAATTTTAAAAGCAATTTTGGCAATCAGAATTGTAATAATTGCAATTAGAGTCGTGTGATATGTAATGAGAATGATTCACATAATTTTGTTTTTTTAGTTCTTGTTGTCCAGTCTTGCTTAATGGTTTCTATTTTGATTTTCATTGAAGAGTCCTGCGGGATATCGTACTGCGTCAAAGCATGGAAGCCTAGGCCTAATTCCTTAGTCCTAGCCAATTCTTTAGCCTTAAGTTATGACTAAAAGTGAAACTTATTTTCTGCTATTGTGTACTTTTTAATTTTATAGTGTTCGTTCTTTCATTTTGTTTAAATTGTTGTAGGGGATTATTGCATTGCTACCTGAAAGATATATTGTGTCCTCTGGAGGCTTCTCACTGCTCTACTGGCCTCCGAGCAGTGTTCTCTAGCTACAGACAACACTGCCCATCATCGGACAGTGAACTGTAGAGGTTCCTTGGAAGAAAGAATATAAAGGCAGCATGCTGGATTCGAACCCGGGACTTTAGCGCGCTAACACTGAGTTATTCACTTCCTTCTCCCTTGGCTTACGCCAGTTATCTAGGGACGGAGACCCTAGTTTGTGTACTTTGTTTGTCCTTGTCTTTAAAGTGTAGAGTGTTTGTAGTTTAAGTGTATTGTGTATGTTCTGACGAAGTCATGGAATACTGAGGTGTGGTAACCCGTGGTGTCGCTATTCCCCAAATAAACTGCATGCAACAGATATCCCTTGCGGGTTTTCATTTTGTTTAAGTAGTATAATAAATGTCAACTACTTTGTAAATTAAAATTTCCTGTCATTAAATACGCTACTTTCCCCTTCTGATAGATTGTAGGGACTAGTATACAAACTAAATTAATGGAACATAGTAATTAAACTGTTTTAATGTTGCTATTCTGATTGCATTAAAGCGTTAGATTTTATTATTACCAGAAAAGGTCAAAGATGCAATGAACCTTATAAAATGTATGTGTGCACATTAAATCATAAAAAAGGACATAAACCTTCCTCTCTTTTTTTTCTGCTGTAGGCATGATTATGAAATGACCCTAATCACATTTTTAATTGTGTAATAATTATTTTTTTTTTATTGCAGTATTAATTAATTCTTAAACATATTTCATGCAGGTTTAATTTGTAATTTAATATGATCATTTATTATACTCTCTAATAAGATATTTGTTTCGTTTATGCATTTATATTCCTTAAAAAATGAAGTTGCCCCCCTCAAACGCCCGAGGGCAGAGTTGATAGATATAAATATATGGAATATAAAGAAAGAAAGAAAAAAAGATTACAAAGTTCAGGTGAGGTAATTTTACGTGGTCATTAGAAATGTTACTGTATTAATGTATATGGTTGGTAAAGGTGTGTTAAAGCGGACAACAAAGTTACTTTAAAACTGGGTACGAGGATGAAAAAGGGATGAACTTAGAGAGAATTGGTTGGTGAGAAAGAGAAGAGACGGAGCTGGAGGCGGTGAAGGAGAGAGAGAGAGAGAGGGAGTGAGTGGAGAGGGGGAAATTGTGGGATCGTTGTTAGTCTCCATGGCTCAGCGCCAGTCCTAGACACTCCATCGATTTTACACTACCACCAAGATACTGGTTCCGCCGGCTGTACTGAAAACCACGGCGAGGAGGTGCGAGGAAAAAGAGGGAAGAGTCGGTATGGGTACAGTACCGACTAATTTGACCCCCAAGTATCCTGAAAAGAGTATTTCCTCTTGGTGACTGGATTAGGATATCTTTCTTGGTATTTTATTTGATTTTTTTTGTCTAGCTGTCATATCGTTGAAGGACAAAATTTTAAAATTCTACAATTGTATTGGTATTGTTGCTAGTCAGGAATAAATCCAGTTATAGGAAACTTGTGAGAATTTTCTCTTACTGCACTTCCCATAGTTATATTTAATAAATGTTCTTTCAATTTGGAATTCTTTTATTACATTTTTAGTGAATTCAAAATTAAAAAGAATGGAAGATGTAGTGGAAGAAGAAATGCAGAAATAAATAGTTTGGGAAAATAGTTTTGTAAAAATTAGATAGTTCAAATAGTGTATACAGTGATGGGGATAGATCCAGATATACTACAATCTAGGTCAATGCTATTAGGGAAACAAAGGCACTAGAATCCGTTAAATTAATACAATGCCACTTGGCCAACTGTTTTGTACAGGAAGGCATTCCTTCGGACAGTCTGCATTCTGCTTTCAAAGCCAGAACACTTGCTTCAGGAATCGCTCTCTTAAACGCTTGCCAGCGATAGAGTTTTGCCTTTATTCTAGATAAACATCTGATTTATTAAGATATAGTTGTGATATTCTAAAGTACTTAAATTTGCTTAGAGAATAATATATTTATTTTAAAAACAGTGATGCTCTCTTGATTATTACTGATACTTCACTCTCTTGAACATATATAATTACAAGCCCTTTTACAAAACCGCTTGTGCTACTACAAACATACAACACAACATCACAAATACATTTCAAAGACCTCAACTTAATAAAACGCACACTTTTGAGTGAAAGCATGGCCCCCTGTGCAAGCACCATATTCGTCTAGAAACTCTGAAAAATCAATTTTTTCCGATAAAAAGTTTCAAATAAAAGCTATACATATAGTTTAGAAAACAATTACATAGTTTCCAATCTAAACTCAAGAGTATTTAATGCAGCCAGCCACTCTATAGCCTGCTACGGAGCCAGGTCTGGGATTGAGTGTGGCATGAGGATATAGAGAAACTAAGTTTTATATTAAAAAAAAAAAAAAAAAAATGAAGGTTAGACTGACAATGTTTGTATCTTCCTGTTTTTATTTAATTAAAAAAATAAATTTTCATTTTATGAAATAAAAATTGATTGTTATACAAATAATAATACACGATATGTTGGCATTAGATAGTATGAAATTTGGATAAACTGAAAAAATATCCACTAGATTTAAAGATTTTATTTATTTATTTTATTTTATTTTTGGATCAGTGAAGAAAAATTGAGAAAGTGAATGAGCAAGACATGAGAAATAAGAAAAATATTCGTATATAATCAAAACTGTCAGTATAAGAGGAAAAACTTCTACAAGAATTTTTCAACTGTACATATTTGTATATATATATTGATATATATATATATATATATTCATATATGTATGTATGTATGTATGTATGTATGTATAAGTAATGCAAACTATATTCCCGGTGGAGATAATACTTTATCACTATTTCCTCTCTGCTCCGCCGCGCCTGCTTAAAACTTTTCATGCTTTCCACTTTTTCAGACAGTGCCTCCATTCTGCCACGCTATTGAAACAAGTAGTTTGCGAGAGCGAAAATAATAAATATATTATTTTTATCCACTTGCATGTTTCGTCTTTTTTTTTACCCATAGATATCAAGAATTTTTCATTTTTTCTTTTTTTTTCACGCTTATTCTCAGATTAGATTTAGATTTTCCATCTTGTTATCTGAGTTTTCATTTCCATGGTGTGTGGGTGTGTGGGGACTTGTTTTTATCGTTATCTAGACAACAATGTATTACAAGCATATATTGTAATAAATGAGTGTAACGTTTTCCATAAATTAAACTTGATTTATGTTTGGATTATGTTTCCAGCTGATTTAGAAGATGCATTTTGATAATATCTGAAGATACGTATAATTGAAAATTCTAGCATCAATCTTGAGGAAGAAACACCCATTCATCTTTATGATTGATTGTTTTGGATTGTGAGGAAATTAGATTCTGTATCTTGGGTCGAAAGCAAGTTGTCTGTGGAAGAGCTCAGACTGTTTTCTTCTTTAAGTTATGATTTCCGATTTGTTCGAACATTGTTATGAATCTTAGGTGGGTTAGATCTTTGTGTCTGAATTTTTTGTTCTAGACTCGGTTTGCTATTGTTTTTCTTTGGGAGTAGCTACTCAGTGAGGGGCTTTGGAAGCGTAAAGCTTAGCCCCCCCTCCCACACTGACAATAATAATAATAATACTAATTAACAATAATAATAATAAAATAACACTTATGGATGAATCTTCTCAAAGATTTGGAGAAAAAAAAAATAATGAGTGAAATTATACTTTGAATCACAAGTAACAAAAACTGAAAACAGCCATTACTATTTCTCACAAGCAAAGAAAAGTAATTTTATGCAACTAACTAGCCCGATACCGAAAGCGAACTAGCGGCAATACCCGAAAACAAGAACGTAACACATCAACAACATATTTGAGGTTTTACAAACGAGAGGGGAATATCTGATTGGAGAATTTAAGTAGATTCTCAGTAATTAAAATTTTTCATATTTTTTTTATATTCATATCCGTAAAGAACCAATTTAATACGGTTGTAGAAACAATTGAATAATCAACATGTGGATAAAGTAATTTTACACTCTCGTTCAGTTGCCACACTCTCATGCGTTCCTCTGGGAAATTTAACTATTTCTATAAGAGTTGAATAATGTGACAGTTATTCCATTGAGATTAGTACGTATAATCTCTAGTGATTAAAAATGATTTTAAGGTATTGAGGAAATTGCTAAAATATTGCAATATTGATATTAATACAGTAAAATTTCTTAAATTAAAAATTACTTTTAGCACTTTAAAATCAATTAAGCGATAACTTAAATATCAGAGTCCATAATATGATTTTTATTTAACTTTTGTTTAGTACTATGTTTACAAAATTGTCAATAAAGTTCTCTTATACTTTAAAACAAATCACTTGTAATTTCAGTCTACAATCTTTAAGCTATATCAAAATATTAGAATAATAGGATTTGTAGGATATAAGAAAGCCAGAAGAAGTTCTTTGTTTATATCTAATGTTTATAATGAAAGGTCACTAAAGTTATCCATCAATTTCAGTTCATAAGGTTTAAGTTGTGCTAACTGTCTTGAAGCTGTGATGGTTAACCAAACCTAACATTACAAACTAACATTCACAACTGCATGCTATTATAAGTAGAGATATAGTACTTAAAGAGTAACGCAGCCAATTGCCACTTCCTTTACAGAAATCTACATTTCCTTGTTCAAACACAAAATACTACAAAGGAAACCAAAGTAAATAATGTCATTATTGCAAGAGAAAATACAAGGATAGCTAGATTAAAGGATAAGATGGTGATTTTTATTTTGAAATCTAAATTTCTATGGCAGTATTCTAGGAATCGCAACCAGATTCGCTAAGGGAACATCCTAATTTTACGATCCCAGTTTAGCATTGCTGGAATCCCTTTGGTTAATAAAGCTGGCTTCATCTCGTACGAAAGACGAAAGCGTTAAACCACTTCTTCATCAAAGAGGATGCTAACAAGCAATTAATTTAAAAAACAACGGCCTAAAAAGAAAGAAAATACAATAAATAAAGAGAAAAGTATTAAAACATTTAAAAGATAAATACAATTTTCATGAAGATAAATAAATAAATAAATAAATACAAAAATATATCAAAATAATTCCATATAATAGAGAAAAAAGAATTGGCAATTTCCATTACGGCTACCCTCACAAATATAAATACCATATCTCGATCAACCATTTATTTATTTATTATTATTTTTTTTCCATCCTTCTGACATAATAAATGGCCCAATAACATCTCTATTTTAGGCAGATAACATTTTAGACGCTAAATTTTAATCACTTTACAGTCTAATATTTATTTATTTTTATTTAATGATAAAATTATTGACCTCGACATTAGAGTCAGTCGTTATATTTGTAAAATAAAACGCCCTCTGTTGCTGGTTAAAAATTTAATCTAAAAAATTTTGTTAATTAAGTAATTGAAGATTACGCGTTGAAAATTCTGGAAACATTTTCTTTAAAAACTTCAGTGAAATCTAATCATTGCCAGTTTTCCTCTTTTCACTATAATTGATATTTAAAATTTTTTTGGGTTACATCATGTATTTAAATTTTTCACATTTAATGCTTACATCAATTTATAAATATTTAAATAATATTAGTAAATATAAGTTGTTATATACTATAAATTACTGCTGCCACGAGAATGTATTACTACTGCATTCGGGTCAGTACTATAAAATAGTATTTTGCATTCAAAATTGAGTTCCAAAATAAAGTTCTGAGTTCCCCTGGACATGAGTTAGAGGTCATTAGAAATTGATCCGCGTGAGTTTGAGTGTTTGTTTGATGCCAGCATAGTAATAATAATAATAATAATAATAATAATAATAATAATAATAACAAAACACGGGAAATTCAAATTTGACTTCCATGGAAGTTACAGAAAGAGTTACCTGTCAAAATTTCTGATCAGAAATACCACATCACTGGATAGACTTTTCAGGATTTTTTTTCAGAAAATGGTTCTACGATTTTCTTTAAACTTCCTATTCATACATTCATGTAGATCTATCACTTTTATTTGCAATACTTTTCTAGGAAAATTCATAAGAAAAATAGGGGTTTTAGGGATAGGATGACATATTCCTTTAATGTACGAGCACCAGTATATTTCACGGATCTTCCATATGCATAATGTTAAAATAAGAATTATATAATATGTTGCTAAATATTCCGAGGTTGAAGCAAATCGATAGACCCAGAAATGTGAATTTCCTGGACGAGGTTTCTAAATTGGTACCTAGTAGAGTTTTGTCAAATTTTGTAAACGAATTAATTATTCAAGGGTATATCACTATTGTTTGAAACTTTTACCTTGAAAATTTAATTTGTAAGGATTCTGGGAAAGGTTTCTCAATTATACTTCCCTCTAAATTGTATACATTTCAGTGTGCTGTTCGCTTCTCACATCGATAAAATGTTATTGAAAATTTAAATATGTTGTTCAAATTCCAATAATGGAGAAAATCAATTGACCGAAGTGCGAATTTTCTTAGTGTTTTTTTTATTTCCGCGATTTTCCAAATATCTATACCAAAGGGATTCTTTAAACTTGGTATAATAACTGCTCAATTGAAGCAACCATATTAAAGACAACTAAATAAAGGAGAGTGTAAAAAAAGAAAGAAGTAAAAAATTGACACGATATTATATTAATCTTTAGTAGGGTGTTTCTTTACATACTATGTCCTCTTCAAATAGCCAGTTCGATTGTGAATTTTAGAAAACCATGATTATGTCTTACGATGTATTAGTAATTTTACGTCACTACTGGAAAACCAGTTACAGCTGCCGAAGCTAAGCAAGCTCTATGAGAAATCGAAAAAGTAGGTGTCCTTGATCAGCGTACTGCCCTGGCTTGGTTTCAAAAATTTAATAATGGTGTTGCATTGAACTGTGAGGTTCAGCCAAGCATTCCAACCTCAATCGCATCCAATTCCTAAAATCCAAGATCCTTCGAACAATAGCTGCTCAATATTCATCCACAATGGTCTAAAATTCCTTTCCTACCACAAGTAACTAAAGTCGGATATAAGAAATTCCATAGTACCCTATCCTCACACCCTAATCCTCTAATCCGACGCCTCTTATCCCGCAGTCTACCCGACAAACCTTCTAGAGGGCATAAACGCCAAAGGCCTCGCGACATCCTCTTTACTGTCAGAGCTAGTGATGGCGAGTGATAGTTGATTGGAGTACTACCACTGGGTAGTTTCTCAACTCTGTATTTTTTATTTATTTATTTTTTTCTTAATTTTTTCCCCCTTTGTATACACATTTTTTACATAGATCTTCATATTTGCTTATGGCATTATGTTGCCGTTGTAAATTTCAAAAAAAAAAATAAAACAAATAATGGTGTTACGACCTTCGAAAGAAAGGCAGTTTCAGGAATCATGTTACACTGATGAGGTTTTACGGGAAGCTGTCGAGTCAAATCTAACCACAACTCGTGCACTCACTGCAAAACTGGCACCATTAACAAGACAGGTCGCCAACAGGCCGCCAGGAAATTGGATACTTTCCAGCTTCTTTTAAAACAATCCGTCTAACATGACGTGTTTTCTGCAAAAGAATAATGACATTTCATGAGAAATGGATTTACTGGCGAAAACCTGAGACAGGTAACGGTCAATGTTTGGGTCGCGATCAAACGGCATTTCCGGTTCGTGCAAGAGATCAATTTGAGAATCTGTCGATGTTGTGCGTTTTATGCAACAACTATGAAGGAGTAATTCATCACGAACTTTATTTCCCATAGAGTTCCATGAATTTCGACCGTTACTGTTGACAATGCCTGCAAGGAGTAATCACAGCTCAGTAATCCATGCACTTCGTCAGAACAGTACACAATAGGTACACTTAAACCACATACACTCTACAGACAAGGACATACACAGTACACAATCTAGAGTCTCCGTCCCTCGTTAATTGGCGTAAGCCAAGAGAGAAGGATGGGATTAGCTCATTGGTAGCACGCTGGATTAGCAACGCGGAGGTGCCGGGTTCGAATCCAGCGTGCTACCCTTAGATTTTCTCTTCCTAGGAGCCTCTACAACTCACTGTACTGATGAGAAGTGTTGTCTGTAGCTAGAGAACATTGCTTGGAGGCCGGCAGTGCACTGAGAAGGCTCCGGGGGGGGGGCACAATAGATCTTTCAGGTCGCAGTGCGATAATCCCCTACAACAATCTACAATCTACTGCTGGTAACTAGATAGAATGTATTGAAAATTGGCCCAGCGTTATCCAGTTTTCGCCAATCGCAAACAAGGTTTCGTTCCAGTAAGGTAGCCACACAACTTCCTTCACACGAAAGTACTTGGTGGCATTGATCATTTTTTTGCCACCCACCCTATAGTCCAGTTCTTAGCTCCATCCGGTATCATTTGTTTTCGGTCCATGGCACACTTTCTTTGGAGGAGAAAATTCAATAATTTCACTGAAGTTGAAACTGGAGTGCTGGAGATTTTTGATTGCAAACCCAAGGAATGTTATCAGCGAGGGATCCAACAGCTGGTAGAAAAAGATGGCTTATAACAACCAATCAAAATGGGCTATATTTTGAACATTAATAAAAAAAAAAAAATCTTTAAAGGTAATAAAACATCGATTTTTTTTTATTGAAAAACGATAATTTTTTTTATAAGCCTCATTATTTAGTAAAATTTCAAAGCGTAAAGAAAATTTTGCCGCCGAAGAAAGTGTGTGAATGGTATCACACGATAGATTTTTCAACTCTAGAATTTATTGATGAATATGAAGTGAGTATTTTGTCTTATAAAAAATAGATTTGAAAAATGGATAATCCAAGTAATAGATTTTATTATTAAGTAAACTATCTTTATTATGGTTGGAGTATTAATCAATAACCACTAACCCAAATAGCGACTCATCCAAACGGATATAATTGAATGGTTCTGGTCTTATTAAGCTAGAAAACGTTTTAGCCAAATATTGTTAAGCTGTTGAGAGCTAATAATTTAATGGGAGATAATAGAATGGATAAAACATATTTTAAGAATATAATTTAATTTTAAGTCGATTCTCCTCTTCGAGTCATTCACTTTCTCTCTCTTTACACTTTTTTAACGATCATTATTAATCCCACCGAAGTTAATTAAAAATAAGAAATAAGGCGGATTTGCGTATAAAAAACTTATTTCTTTTTTTTTTGACGACTATTCTTATTTCTTTTTGTTGGATAAATTAAATAGTATTTCCAATTTTTATTTCTCTTCTCGCTGCCCGTAATTTGTTAATTATGGTACAGAGAAAAAATTGGCATAAAAATTGTAAAATGGTGAATTCAAATTCAAGTTTTCATAAAATACAATAATGTGAAAAACATTGGATGACATAAAATAAAATGAAAGAAATCATTGGTCCTTCAGATTGTGAACCAAATAATACGCAATATAAATTAGATTGCCTATTCATACCATCATTAACACGCTCTAGTTGGTAATTAATTCTCTTTAGTCTCGCTTAAACTCTATTCCCCCACTCTGTCTCCACAACATGGCCATCAAGGGAGATGGGATACGAGACATGTTTACATCATAGTACATTCTGCACAAATTTAAATAACAATCTTGATGAGCTAGCTCCTTCTTCGGCATTCTTCTCTCTTTCTGGTATTTGAGCAATCATAATAACAATAAGCTATAATTTTAATAGAAAAACAAATTCTCATTCAAGGACTTTTGCTATTATATTATATATATGTGGGGACTATATTATAACAATCTCCATTTTAATTAATTTCAACATAATTATTACTTTTTAATTACCTTATGACACTGGTATTGAAGTTAATTAAATAACAACTTCAAATAAACTAACAATAATAGCTCATCAGTTTCTTTAGTTGGTTTGAGTCTTCAGTGCTGGGAAAACATTATGCAGATACTGCCCCCTCACCGCCGCCAAAACTACTAAAGCGCTGTTTCATTTTCTTCTTTTTTTCCTTTAGTTAATACTATTGCAATACAGTTTTCCAAAATGTGATTTTATAAATGTTTTATACTTTATTATTTTGAACTATATAAAAGAAAAAATAACTAGGGGTTTCTGGAAGAGATGTGATTACTTTTATATAGCGGTGGCTATCACTATAACTAAAATTCCATCAGTCTAGTGGTTGTTCGCAGAACTAAACACCAGTTCTAAAGTTTCTTTTGTCTTTTTACAGTTTGTAAAGTTTTGAAAATTGGTTGAGGTGTGTTTCCGGTGAAAAACTCGGTAACGAAAATTTGACATCATTACTAGGAAGAAAGAGAAAGTAAAAAGGTGTGCGAGATTATATTGATATTTGAGTGTAATTTGAAGGGCAGTGCCCCCTCTGACTAAAGCCTCTCTGATTTTATCTTTTATCAGAAAAAATTACAAAAACTAATTCTATAAAGTCGCTCACTTCCGGTTAACCGATTTTCCTAAAAAGGCATGTAATTCTATGCAGGCTGCTAATGTATGCAAGCTTATGTAGTGGTGAAAAACCATACATTTTACTGGAATAGTACTTCAGGGCAAAGTACGAAAAAAAACAATTCGAGTAAAGTCACATAAATAAATATATCAACACCCCTATGACGCAGCAGCCCATGAAGGGCCAAGCCTGCCAGACTGTAGTGGGGGACGTGTGGTAAGCACGCCGCAGTTTTCAAGCCGTTTAGTTCCGGCCTTCGCTACCTAGGGCGCTACTGAGTGCAGCTTCCCACTTTTTATCACGATGCCGGGCCAACACCAACTTTGACCTCACGGGAATCGAACACTGAATTCTCGCACGAAAGGCGAGTGCGCTAGCCATTAGACCAGCGAATGAGGACCTATATATAGGGTGTCCCAAGGTATATGGATAACGACTTTTCTCGGAAACTAAGATAGTTAGAAAAAAACTAAAAAATATGTGTCCCCGTAGTTTTTTTGTTAGAAATCCAAATTTAATTTGTAAATTTATTTCAGGCTTCCAGAAGCGAGATACAGGCACCAACTTCATTTTTCAAATGAGGAGGTGTGGTTTTTATTTAAGAAATAGATTCCTCTATTTTTTGTAAGAAACATTTACTTGAACGGTTTTTTCTGTGAGCGATCTTTTGCAAGTTATGAATTGAAAACATAATTCCTATAAGAAATTTCAAAATGATATTATAACGTTTTTTTGATTGAATAAGAAGAAAAGTACTATTTCATTATAAATTTTACTCCTCATTAATTACAGATCTTGCTCGAACTGACCCCCACCATTAGAGATTTATTTCTTTGGTCGTAAGGTACAATTGACAGGAAAAAGCATGTGTATGCATCTCTAATGGTGCAAAAGTAATAAAATATTACTTTTCTTCTTATTCAATCAAAAAACCGTTATATCATTTTGAAATTTCTTATAGGAATCATGTTTTCATTTATAACTTGTAAAATATAGTTCAAAGACAAAAACCGTTTAAGTAAATTTTTCTTACAAAAAATAGAGGAATCTATTTCTTAAATAAAAACCACACCTCCCCCATTTGAGAAAATGAAGTTGATGCCTGTATCTCGCTTCTCAAAGCACCAAAACAAATTTGCAAATTAAATTTGGTTTTCTAACAAAAAACTAAGGGACACGTATTTTTCAGTTTTTTTCTAGCTACCTTAGTTTCCGAGAAAAAGTCTTTATTCATATACCTTGGGACATCCTGTATATAAATAAGTATATTAGAACTCATTTTTCCCCCTTCTTACGAGGAGTAAGATAAAGTAAATATTTAATGAAAACGGTATCATAATTACATTCACTTAGAAAGTGGCCATTAAGTAAGTAGATTTCCTAGATTTAGAACCTAAAATAAATTTATCTGAAAATAAGCACTAAAAACTGTCAGACCACAATGAAATGACAACATACACAGTGAAATAATAAAGTTAGTAAATAGTTTAAAATTTATGCTATTACAATATTTAAATCTATTAAGTACGATGTTGTTGATAAAAGGGTAAACTTACTAATGTGATGAAGTAACTTTCGGATAGTTAGTTGTGCGCTTTGAAAACTAGGCTCAGTGACATATAAAGCAACTACTGGAAGTAATATATATATATTATAAAGTTATAAGAATGAAGTATTCGAGAAACTTGGTTTAAACTGTATCAAAACTTAAACCCGCTTATACTTCTCTCTTTTAATTACTGAATCTATGGAAAAGCAAGGACTTGGTTGAAACAACTTCCTGTCTCTATGAAAATGTGGAACTTTATCAAATTATTATTCCTTTATAGTTTAATATTAACACCATTAACAATAAAGATGGTAGCCAAAGTTTGAAGCTTTTAATAAATAGATTTCTTTACTCTTTGTTACTTTTTTATCTATCCATTACTTCCGGTTATTGCATTAAGAGGAAGTTTTGTGATCGAAATAATTGAATTTTCATTTGGAAATACATGTTTTGAGATGATCCCCTGAGTGGGAAAAAGTTTTTTCAAACAAAATCTCTTCGTAATCTCAAGAAAAGTATCTCGAAGAAAATCGCAAAAAGCTCGAACCACCAAATGTATGTTTATGTATACCACCCAATAATATCTAACAAATAAGTTTTGGTCATAAATTCATGATTTAAAAGTGTGTCTTTACTGAATGTTTTTTTTTTTTCCATTTGTTCGGAATTGTCTCGAAAATAATTCCAACGTATTTTCATTAAATTTCGTTTGCTATCTATACAGATAAATGCCTCTTGTTTTTATTTTGAAACCTTTTTTTTGCTTCCAAGAGATGGTATTTTATAGTGTGCTGATGAAGCTATGACTTTAGATTTCGAATGTTTTTAGGATTTATTTAATATTGTTAGCGCTGGCTTCTGATTTACAATATAATGTAACGCAGTCATGGTGCCACCTAGGAGAGGAAGTAGGAACCTCAAGTTCTCTTAGTGGCCGCTAGGAAGCGCTGGCGACGCGCTCTAGATCTTTCTGGAAGGATTGAGAAGATTCTGAAGATTCTCCATAGGTATAAATAGTGGGACCGCAGAGAGTCGGGAGAGTTATCCAGTTACAAACGAAGTCACTAGTTTGTGGAAAGTATAAAAAGTGAACAAAGTGAACTTTTGTGGTTTAAACTGTGAAGTAATTATTATTAAGTGTTGTTTTTTTGTAGTTTATTGTGTATAACAATAAATTGTATTTTCTTTATTGAAGGTTAGAGTATTTTATCTATACGAACCCACTTAAAACTAGTTGCAGTAGCTAGTATAAAGGTAAAAAGTTACAATAATATAACTGCCTGCTCTAGGTGCTGGCCAACATTTACCCTTTCCGCCCCTGCCTTTGGTCAACTGAATAAAAATTTCAAGTTTAAAAAGGATTAAACGGCTTTGGGAGTGTGCAGAGAGGCAGGGGAGAGTCGAGTTTTAAAATTCCAGTCGGTGACCATAAAAAAGAAGCAGACTATCACAGAAAATATTTCTGATACTTTACCAGTTATGCGGACCCAACACCACAACAATTCATTGGAAATGTTTTGAGTTATCCTGTGTTTTTTAGCAAAGTATCCTTTAAGAGTGTGGGTGTAAAAAATTATCTCAAAAAATCTGGAGTGAAATACTCACACAACTTTCTCTTACTTTCAAAATTGTAATTGTCAAATTTTGTAGTTAGTGTACCAAATGTAATGAAATTCGTCGGAGTTCGTCGAAAACTGAAAAAATTGTTCAGTAAAAGCGCACTTCCGGTTTACTAGTTTTTTTGAAACTCGGAATTTTGGCCATCTATTTATTTCTAATTAATTCTGTTTGGATGGTAGAATTGTATAATCAACTATGATAGCACTTTAGAGGAAAACGTAACCCCACCCCTCTACCAAAAACCCCTTAAATGACAGGAGAAATGTTTCAAATAAAAGTTGTATCTTTTAATATGAGCAGATCACATTCCTAGTTTAAAGAAAATCGTCGGAGCCACTTTTGAGAAAATCGCAAGAAAGTAAAAAAAAACATTCACTAAAGTGGACATCCGGTTGAGGAATTTTGAAAGATGATCTACTGTCGAATCCCATGCTGACACCTGATCGGAATATCAAGTTTGTACTTTCTACGATTATTCGTTTTTGAGCTATGCGAACAGCGAATAAAGTTTAACAGCTGAACAATCATCCCCCCAAAAAGTTTAACAGCTGTGAACAACACAAGCAGGCACTCACGGACACACACACAGACCATTTTCTAAAAACCACTTTTTTTGGACTATTTCCGGTGAAAAAAAAAACTATCAGAGACATTTTCCGTGGTAGCCTGCTTCATTTTGTGGTCATCGACCAGTTTCGGGCGTTCGCCCATCTTCAGGATGCGTTTTCTCAGACAGTGCGATAACACAGACTTGCACAGAGCAAATTCAGTTTATACACTGACTTTCAAAATTGTAATTCAGAAATTTTGTAGTTAGTGCACCAAATGTAATGAAATTCAGAATTTGCTCTGTGCAAGTCTGTGTTGTCACACTGTCTGAAAAACGCATCCTGAAGATGGGCGAACGCCCGAAACCGGTCGATGACCACAAAATGAAGCAGGCTACCACGGAAAATGTCTCTGATGCTTTCCGCTCTGCGGAACCAACCACCACAACAAAAAACACCATTTCCGGTGAAAATTCAATATGGAAAATTTGGCACGATTACAATACTTCCTCTTGCTAACAGTAATAGAAAGTAAAAAGAATATGTTATTTTATGTGATAATTACAAAGCTATGTTTTCCTATTGTAGTAATTTATTCAAACAATATTTAACTTATAATTATGTCACAATATATATTTATGTGTGAATGTAAATATGGCATTTTAGTCTCATTGAGTAAGAATTAACTATTAACTAGTAATATAAGTGAATAAATCATAATGATAATGGAATTCACACCAACTATGCCACACTGTTAATTACTTTTATAGTCTTGTAGTTCTGGGGAACGTTTTCTACCAATAAGAGCGCTTTATTCCAATTCCAGTATATAACCAGAACACTGTAATATTAAAAAGGTTTATATCATGATATAAAGAAGGTATAACACTCCACTTTGTTTTATTGAATACATTCCCCTCGTTTCCATATATCTTTGTGTATTTTCGTTTCTCAAGTTTTGCTCATCTTCCTTTTCATGAATTTTCTAATAAATACAGAAACATCAACTTGGAATTTCATACATAGTTTAACTGGTATTATTCATTTCCAGTACATTAAACATTTCATCACCAAAACATGGTGGACTTTATTTATTATTTAAATTGTATAATGGAAATGTTTTAATTAAATAAAATAAACAAATTCTTTCAAAATGAAAAAAAAAAAAACAGTACAAAATACTGCGCCTAAATCGAATCTCAATAATACTTGAAATATAGCACGAAGCATTTCTCAGAACACAGTTCCCAGAAGCTTCTTATGTCAATGATTCCGAAAAAATAAAAATAAAAAATAACAAAAAAATCTGTTTTGAAACACTCACACAACAACTTTCTCTTACTCTTACTAATACCGACTTAATTAATCAAGAAATTTTCTTTAAAATTGCAACGTTACAATGTTTAGTTAAGCTGGCCATAAAAATGGTGGTGGGGATTTTAATTTTATACCTGAGCAGCCTTATGTGACGCGCTCTGTATAAAAACTAAGAAAGCTAATGTGGAAATTTAATTTCAAACTGACAGACCCTCCCCCAATACCCCTCTAAAATCGATTTTTTTTAGAAAAATGTTTCAAATAAAAGTGATACATTCCAAGTTGGAACAAAATCTCTACATCCGTTTTCGAGAAAATTCCAACAAAAATTTTTCTGTAAAATGTATACTTCCGGTAAAGCAATTTCTTTCAAATATGGAATTCTAATATAATTTTTATGTTAATGGTAAAAACCCTATAGTATACTCAAATGGTAATTTAGAGGAAAGCATAATGCTCCTGTTTCCCCCAAATAATGAATTTTCTCGGGAAACTGTTACAAATAAAAGTGTAATATACATTACAGTGTAATATGTGTATGTACATAGTATACAAAGTTTAAACAAATTCGTTGGTGCCGATTCCAAGAAAATCACGAAAAACTAAACAATTAAACATTCAGATATAGTTACATTTCCGTTTGATGGATTTTACCCGAATTCTTCGTTTCTGTTGTTACTGCTGTGCGTAAACGGAATGCCAAGTTTGAGCATACTGCGTTATTTCGCTTTTGATATATTCTGTTAACACACACACACTCACATATAGTTTAGACCATTTGCTAAAAAATATTTTTCATATTCAGAAGACCCCAATCCATGTATTTTCGATGAAAACTTAATTTTGAAAATCTGGCACGATCGCCATACTTCATTTTAGTAGGAGTAAGAGAAAGTAACAAAGTGACAGGTTTATATCAGGGCACTTACCATTCCTAATTCAAAGAACCATTTTTGAGAAAGGTTCCAAAATCTCAGAAACCCATGTTGTAAAGTTACCTGTTGATTATCTTCAAAGTTGCAATTCTAGCCATGTGTTTAATTATACCTTAGTAGGTGGTAGAACCATACATTAATCTAAAGTAGCCCCAATATAGGAGAAAGGCTGAAGTCACAACCCCCATACAAACCTTCTTCTTTTTTTTCCAACGCCGACTCTGAAGGGAGGGTTCCCATTTTCTTTCGGGCAGTCCAATATTTGTTTGATTTTAGTTTCCAGTGTGAGACACTGTAGTAGAAGAAAGAAATAAAAGAAAATAATAGTTTTGAAAAATAGTTCAGAATATTTTATAGTATCAAAAATACAATTTTGTTAATATTTTAAATGTATCTTAATGTAGTGGACAGAGCCAGGTATAATAAATCTAGGTCATTGCCATTAGATAAACAAAGGCACAAAAATCCATTAAATTAATACAATGGTACTTGGCCAACTGTTTTGTTAGAGAGAGCATTCCTTAGTACAGTCTGCCTTCTGCTTTCAAAGATTACAGTCTGCATTCTGCTTCCAAAGCCAGAATACTTGCTTCAGGAATCGTTCTCTAAAAATCAGTGGCAGTTTCACAATATATTAATAAGTTTATAAATTCTTGCAAATAACTTGTATTTATTATTTTAACAGAATATATTTATTGTTAGCAGTGGTGACTACTTTCTTATAATACTTCTCTCCTAAACATATATACTTACAAGTCCTTTTACTAAACCGCTCACGCCACAAGCAACTACCACAAATACACAACATCACCAATTACATTTCAACACCTTCGACTATGCCTTCGTCATGCAATCCGGCACAAGTCATTAGGTGCGCAGCATCCATTTCCGCACCGCTGTCACATAGCGGGCAGGTGGGAGATGCTTTAACTCCTATTCGGTGGAGGTGGGCTTGCAGGTAGCCGTGCCCAGTGGCCAGTCGGAAGTTTGCTGTGAAGTCACTGCGTGGAAGGTCAAGGGGAATTAGGTCGTACAATAAATTCTCCCATCTTCTTCATGTAGCTTGATTTTTCCAAACGATTTCTTTCATTTTATTATTTATTTCTCTAATCGCCTGGTGAAGTGTTGCTGAGCCTTCAGGCTGCGGAAGCTGGCAACGTTCCTTCGCTAGCCTGTCTATTTGATCGTTGCTGTAGTGGAATAACAAAATCGAAAAATAATAGTTTAAAGTTTCTGAATATTTTATAGTATCCAAAATTGTATTTTTGTTAATATTTTATAATTTTTAGTGCTGTGAATTTACCTTCAAAAAGTATGTATTTTAGAACCAGGTATATTAAATCTGGTCATTACTAAATAGAAAAACAAAGGCACAAAATCCCGTTAGGGCAAACCTTTGTAAGAAAATTCCCCCGCGAGAGAGAAAGAGCAATTCCAAAGAAGAGAGCCATCAGCTTTAAAAGAGTAAAGAGTAGAGAGTCTCACATCAACCTTCAAACAGGACGCTTCAGGAATCGCTCTCTAAATATCTGTGCCAGTTTTGCATTAATCTTGATAAATACTTAATTTCTTAAACATAATAGTGTGATATTGTAAAATACTTAAATTTACTACAGACTCGTTCTAGCTACCAAAGTGAAAGCATCAGAGCCAATATCAAGTTTTAAAAGTTTATTCCAATTAATTTATAAGCATATTGTTGTTAACTATCTTCTCTTAGAGAATATATCTTTTGAAAAACAGTGTGACTTCTTTATTATTGCTAACACTTCATTCTCTTTTAAACTACATATTTACAAGCCCTTTATACAAAATCGCTCGTGCTACCTACTACAAACTACAACACCACACCACAACATTACATTGCCCAGAATATCGCAGTGGCTAGGCACCCATTGGAGAAGAATCCTCTATCCTTCTAATATTAACTGGTTTAATACTTTTCTAGTAGTGTTAACTAAACTACGTGCATCCGCACTACTAGAGGCCAGGGCGAGGATGGCGGCTTGGGAGTCCACGAAGAATACGACTTGTTTCTTATTGAGGCACTTGCTGCTGAGCTTTATTGCTACCTCCTTTACAGCGGTAATTTCAGCCTCAAAATTTGTAGACCTTCTTCCCACTGGCACGCTGTCTTCAAATATTCCAGTACAACTGAAATCAGCACCTGCGGTTGAATTAAGGGGGTCTGCAGAACCATCAGTATAAATGTGCACCCATAATTCCTGAGGATACTTTTCTGCTTTCATCTCAAGAAAGGAGTACTTCAACTTATTTGAGAGCAGGTCTTGCTTTTTATCTCCTATATCAATTGATAGGACCACGTCGGGTGCCTTATATTTTATATTTGCTATAGAGGGCGTATAGAAATTTTCGCGCTCTTCCCAAAATAAATTATACCTTTCTTTCAGGCCGTTTGCCTTTGATAACAGGGAGATTGGTTTGTGATGATAATCTTTCTATCGCAGCTATATGTGACTTCCAATGGGAGACAGGCAGCCTCATGCACTTCTCAACCAGCCGAATCGTCCTTGCCGTTCTTCTATCAGCCAGTGGTTCTATATCTGTTTGCGCTTCCATGGCTGTAATAGGGATGGATTTTGCCGCACCTATAATAATCCTTAAAGCTTTGTTTTGTATCTTGTCTAAGCCTTTCATTGTTGTATTAGATGCAGTAGATAAGAGGGGAAGGCCGGACATATGTTTTATATGTCGTGGTCAGTAGGTCTTGCGTCCCTTCCCAAGTAGCACCAGCTAATCTTTTTAGGATCCTTAAGCGCATTTCTCCGCTGTTTGCCAGTTTTTCCGAATGCTTTCTCCATTTTAATCTGCTATCTAGTACTACTCCGAGATACGTAACTTCTTCTTTAGCAGTTAGCTCTTGTTTTTACAACATTTTTAATACAAACCGAAAATTTATGATTTTCTCTTACACAGTAAGAGAAAATAAAAACTATAAACAAAAAAAAAAAAATATATAAAAGCAGTCTAACCAAAAAGAAGGAAAATAAAAAATTACCATGTCTTCTTTTGGCCCTTTAACATCTGTGTCATTGGCGCACTTATTTAAAGAAAAGAAGAACATGGTGTGAAACACTCGCACGACTCTTTCTTATTCAAATTTCATAATTATAATTGAAAATTTTCTGCAAACTTATAATGTCACTAAATTTTAGTTTTATTTTCAGTGAGTGTATCTGCAGGAGAGTCTCAACTTATTAAAAAAAAAAACTAGTTTTTTGAGGGAGCGTGACCTTGTAGCTCCACAAATCCGCTTTAATATAAAGTTTTTCTCGGGAAAATGTAAACAAAAAATAAAATGATCTGGACTCTAATGAAACCAGATAGATAGTGGTGATGGCTTTATGTAGAACATCGTAGAAAAAAAAACTATGTTCCACTTCCGCTCAACCGATTTTCTTTATTTTAAACTCGGAACTTTAGCAACACATTTAATTTTCGGAGGTAATCGCCGTAAACTGATAAAACTGTTCAGTAAAAAACGTACTTCTAGTCAACCGATTTTTCTTTTTTTTTGGAAACACGGAATTTTGGCAAACATTTAATTCTTATGAATAGATATTACAATCATATATCTAATACACTCCTTAAAACCTCCTTAAATGAATTTTACCAAAGAAATAAATCAAATAAAAGTTGTAGTTCTTTATATCTGTAGTTGATATATACAGTTTCAAGAAAATCGTTGAAGCCGTTTTCGTGAATATCTGAAAAAAATCCATCCAGTAAAGTGTTACTTTTGTGATGGATGCAAGAAATTATATCTATTTTATTTAAATAAAATTACGATATGAAGAAAATGCAAGCTCGTTGGCAAAAAAGGGTACACGCAGGTAGAAGAGTACAGTTACAGGAAAAGTTCATGAACCTTGTTAGCATAGTCTACCCTTTCTTCTCACAGGGGAAGATTTGAACGAACAATTAGAAGACATTCCTTCAACACAGTCTAAAACAGACATTCAAGCCAGAATACTTGCTTCAGTAATCGCTCTCTTAAACTCAGTGCCACTAATAGTGATTTGCCTTTATTCTAGATAAACATCTGATTTATTAAGATATAGTTGTGATATTGTAAAGTACTTAGATTTGCTTAGAGAATAATATATATATTTTAAAAACAGTGGTGCTCTCTTGATTATTACTAATACTGCTCTCTTAAACATATACACTTACAAGCCCCTTTACTAAACTGCTCGAGCTACAACAAACTACATTACAAAATAACATCACTAATTACATTTCACTTTCGGTTGCTCGATTTTGATCAAAACCTTATTGGTTGGGTCCCATGATAGTTCTTAAACGTATGTATCACGTTTGAACTTTCTGCGATTTTTCCTTTTTGCGCCATTATCACCATATATACACAATTTTTCTAAAAAATGTTGAAAAATCATTCGATATCAAAAATTTGATGCGATCGTAATAATGCCACTCATCAATAGTAAGAGAAAATAAACAATTGTAAGATATTAGCAAAAAGAAAATGAAATAAATAAAAATAAATACATGAATTTCAATAAAACCATAAAATATAAACCGTGTAAACATCACCTCATAAAAAAAAAAAAAAAAAAAAAAACGTAATCAAGATAACACGCCTCCTGTATATATCAACAATAGGAACAATTAACGTGCCAATTATTTTTTGCTTTGATAAATATTCATAACAAACAATGGAATGTTAAAAAAATAAAATAAGCCAAGCTACAAATTTTCTCTTTGTAAAATGTAACAAAGTGCCGACGATGTGATGGTTCGTTAGCTGTTTATTTTAATAATATATTTCTTCTTCATCTTCTTTGATAATTTGTTCCTTTATTTATTATCCTTTTGTTTTTTTTTTTGTTATTCAGGGTAGAAAAAGCATGAAAATTATAATAATAGCTCAAAGTGTATTATTAAACAGCGTCAATTTTCTGCTTGTATAATAACTATGAAAAAGAAAGAAGACAGCTTTATGATAATTTCTCTTACGGCTGTCAGAAAAAAATTATTGTGTCAAATAATTGTGAAAAGTGAATATTTACCACAAATACATGTTTTTGATGGTTTTTTATTGAGAATGTAAAATTAGATTTGAGACAAATGGTATGCGGAATCCAAACCGAGATTTACGAAGAAATAAATTTTCATATTCGGCCACAGTAGCAAGCATATTGCAGTACGGAGTCGAGACATAGTCGTTGATCGCCGATATGAGATGTACATTACTATCCACAAAGATGGATTATTGTAGAAGAGCTGCTACAGTCCCAGCAAAAGAAAAAAAGGCCTAACAGAGAAATCAGAAAAAAGAAATGGAAGTAAAGAACACTCTCCTTCAAAGAATAGAGAAGAAATCATTTATGCCGTCAGTAAAATTCTGCAGTCCTTAGTTGTTCGTCACTAGCATCCACTCAACTATTTCTTTCGAAAAGACAGCACGGTTTTCTACCTCGCCGCTCTACAGAGACAAATTTGGCTTGTCTATTGAAGTCCATAATGGATGCATTCCAAGAAGGAGCCCAAGAGGACGCTATCTACCTTGATTTTAAAAAGGCATTTGACAGAATTTCACATGATATCCTGATTCGAAAATTACAAGCAATAGGGGTAGATGGTTTACTACTAAAATGGTTACGTTCTTATTTAGTGGATAGGATTCAGATTGTCAAATGGAACGGAAAACTTTCTAGAGAGATACTGGTGACCTCGGGTGTTCCCCAGGGATTGAAAGTGGGCCCCTGGCTTTTCCTCATCTATATAAATGATCTACTGGCCAACTTAGAGGACGTTAAATCATTATTTTTTGCTGATGCTCCAAACTGTTTTTGAAAGTGCAATGACTCTATAATATTACAAAATAAGCTTTCAGAGGTATTTAAATGGTGCACAGATAATCGTATGGAGTTAAATACCGATAAATGTTCAGTAATAACGTTTTCCGGGAAGGCAAAGCATGTCAGAGCCAGTTACTATCTGGGTGAAGTAAAGGTCAAGAAAATGAAATTGTAAAAGATTTGGGTGTCCTGCTGGACTCAGATCTGACATTGAGTCCCCACATAGACTATGTATGCAGGGAAGCATCCAAATTTCAAGGCTTTCTCTGGAGGCATTGCAGGGAAATTGTTGATGCAAAGGCTCTATTGGTTTTGTACAACACACTAGTCCGTACGTAGCTCGAATATGCGTCTATTATATGGTCTCCATATACTGCTGAGGGCATCAAGAGAATCGAAAGGATTCAAAATAAGTTTGTCTACTTCCTGAGGAGAAATGAAAGGCTCTCAGAAGAAATATTTTTAGAATCATTGTAAAAGAGACGATGCCGGAAAGACCTCCTGTTTATATTCAAACTGTTTGATGGAGATATAGACTGCCTCCCGTTAGACTGAGACAGACTCCGACATTTGCACTATCAATCTCAGCAACTAAAATTCAAAAAGATTTAATCACCGTTGCTGCCGAAGCTGGAATAACTTAATTCCCTCTGAAAAGGATTTAATTTATATTAATAAAAGTTATATTAAAAATCTTTGCATCTCCTAGTGTTTGTGTGAAGTTTATTTATTTGTATTTATGTATAATCGTGTGGTAATTTTTTTTTCTATTCTCTTGTGAATATATACTTTTTTCCTTGTATTTGACTGCAATTTTTATGGTCTAAGTGACTGTTATTGCTGTACAGGATAAATAAATAAATAAACGATTAGAGTGGTAAGTCATATAAGAAGGAGGGAGGGGATAGTATACAAAAGTTGGAAGTGGGAGAAAGAAGAAGAAGACAAAGGCCACGAATGTGGATGGATGAAGTGGTGAAATGTTTGCATGGGACTTGGATTAAGGGAGGAAGAGATATACGGTGGAGATGTATGGAAAGGTTAAAAAAATTAAAAGAAAATTATTGGTTAGGAGAACCTCAGTATTGAGAAAATCCTGGTAGAAAAAAAAAGTATCGGATATTCTTCAGGGATTCTAGAATTTCATGTATATGGTTTATGGTTTGGTTGGAGAGAAATAGTTCCAAAGAAGATCCGAGAATTCTTAGACGCCCTGGATATAGACCTGAAGCATTTGACGTTCCTCGCTTAATTAGTAATTATTAAAGATCTGGGAATATTACACCACCATATATCTATGGATGATAAGTACCGTGCTCTTCTTATAAATATGAAATTGACAAAAGCAATCCACTTGGTGTGGCTGTATTTAATTATATTAATGTTTATTTATAGCTAATGGTACTAGATGCCTTTTATTTGATCATTTACATATATTTGATCTTACAACAATAATTTCTGATTAGCATGCTAACTACTTGGAGGCAACTTGGTAAAACTGGGCGGCATCACTAATTGTACATGAGATTATTAATTCTATAAACAAAGATCCTATGAGAAATTAACAAAGTTTCAATAATTCAATAATTTTTTTTTTTTTTTAACAAAATAAATTACGTTAAAATAAAATAGAAATTTTAAAATTAATATTATACAAAACCATTATTGAAAATTAAATAATTGCAATAAATTGGAAACTTAATTAAAAGAAGTCACAAATAAAATGAACATTGGAATAAAAATGATGGGCAATTTATCGAATGAATAAAAAAATACAAAGTAAATAATAGTATAAAAGAAATAAAAATGGACTTACCATTAGCTGCACGTTGTCCTTTCATTCTCCTGGCTACGGACGGGCTGAGCGGAACTTGAGGTATCCTGGATGGTAGTAAAGGTGATGGAAGACGCCTAGTTAATGGGTTACAGGCACGATTCTCGACCATACTATCGATTGAAGAGGACCTCGGTATTGAACTGTCTTCTTCTGGATAACGGCTGTAAGAAAAAAAAAAAAAAATCGATATAATAATCATATTTACTCAATTATATTAATAATATTGACCATACATTTCTCCCTTTGCCACAACAGTTAATTACATATCTGATAATTTATATCAAAATCATATTTATGAGGCTGTTTCCACGTGGTGAAGAAAATTTCCTTCACAAAGTTTCACACCCTCTAATTGGCTTAACTTCTAAAACTAGTTAGCTAACAGTATTTAGGGGGGGAATGCTTAATGCTGCAAGTTTTCCCTTGTTTCAGTTCAGCAAGTTTCAGTTCAATTGATTTAGTATGACAGAGACAATGTACAATAAGTATATAAGTACTTATAAAATTACGTCTAAATGTAGCGTTGAAAAAAAAGTGTTTTTTTTTTTGGAGTTTTCGATCAATTGAGCACTTCTATAAAAGTTAATAAGATCATGGCATGTTTTGGGTCAGCAATCTGTCAGCCGTACCATTAGGAAAAATTGAGGAAGGTGTAAGAGAAATAAGCGGGTTATTATAGCTCAATTAGATATAAACTAACATTGGCAAATGTTGTTAGTCTATTTAAACTTAATTAATTCATCCAATTACTCAATAACTGCAAGGTACTCTTTAAAAACTCTTCAGATTCTTCATCATTACAAAGACAATTGTCCTTTCCGCTGCTACTACCATAAAACTCTATCTGCGATAATGGATCATCCTGAATATGCCTTTATTTTCCCCAATCCCAATTGGCCAGAAAATCCATTAGGCTTCATACAAGAGAATCCGAATGGAGGCTAATCATCGTTTAAGGTTGACAATAAGGATATACCTTTTTTGACACAAAAACCCAGTCCGCGTTCCCCTAGAAACGGACTTGATTTGGTCGCAGGTTTCAGTGTCATTACTAGAATGATTACTTTAGGAAGGCACTTTTGCAAATTGGATGGCAGAGTAGTCAAGAAAGGGCATTCTTGCAACAAGGTTGCAATGGTTGCTGGAAATGATTGTGAATGGTGTTGTTGAAGAATGAATGGCACACAATCTGAACTGTATTCACAGTTAATATTTTAACAATATGTACGAAAAGAAAGAATAAACAGAAGACAGAGTGATCAAGCAAAGAATGATGATCTTGTAGCGTGATGGAGAATGGTATGATGTGAGTCCTGTTGAAGAGCGATATGGCCAGTTAAGGCTCTTGTTTGTTCTAATAGCTGATTTGTTAGAACTCCAGCTTGGTGAAGACACTCTGGCCTGTAAGAAAGTGCTTATCACAGAGAGTCCGTTGACAAAGTAAGCCCTTGAATGCCTAACTGGCTATTTTCTTCTTGGTAGCTGGTTCAGACTACTTCAAGTGTTAGCTCTTCAAATATTATCTAACGCTTTAGTTTGAACTTGCAACTTACTCAAAACCCACATATTGCCAACTTTTAATTTCCATTGCTCCTAGCTCTTGATGAGCGCTATAGACAGCTTCTAGGAGGAAGTTGGTTTATTTAAGTTTAGCCCACGCAATAGGCGTGGCAGTGGAGGTAATGTGTAGTTCAAGTGTGCTTGGAAAGTACGATAAAACATTGACAACATGGAGACCAGTGCTTATTTGGCTAATTTCCTTAAGACAGGATAGATTCCATTACAAACCATAAAAATTGTAGCGTTATTCAGTTTGACACAAAGTAGCTCTTCTTATCTGCGTGCTGTGAAACATAAATTTAATGAAACCTTTCTCTCGTGGCCATTTTTTTATTTTTTATTTATTTTTTTATTTTTTTATCTATAACAGCGCACAGAACATTATCCCAAAAGAATGTTATCTTCTTGTAATCATCTACATTAGTCGAGGAAAATAAGAGTCCTTATCAGGAATTTGCCTGTATTAGATATCATTAGATGTCTTATGCGTGTCAAATGTGAAACACTTGTAGTTTAAGATATTTTCCGCAGACCTGCTTGAATGCCAGGCAACAAGGTTAATGAACCTTGGGCCTGCAGCCTATTGGGAGGAAACTGAGAATAATGAAGGAAATATGGTCGAAGAAGCTGTTATAGTTTGTTATAGTGTAAGCCTCGAGGAAAGGGAGAATAGTGGACGTCTATAGAAAAAAAAAATGCATGGATGATATAGAGAGAAAGGGAATTACGAAAGAGTGATTGGATAGATATGGAAAAGACAGGGAGTTGTTTTGGAATGATGACTTTGAGTTGCCAAGTTGAAATTGATTGAATTAAATTTGTTCGAAATATCCGTAGAATGAATTACCAAAGAATAAATACTAGAGGCGAGTCTTTTTTTTTTTTTAATGTCAATGTCGAAATACGACAATCCTGTAAAATAGCATTCATTAAAGATGTTAAAAAGAACTGGATCATGCTGAAGGTAAAGAAAAGAATAAAACAGCGAAGTGACTAAAAAAAAAAAGAAGAAAAGTCAAATAAGATTTTACTCCCAGCAAAGTTACACAAGTGTGTAAAAGTTTAACTTTAGCGGTAATGCAAAGTTTAGTATAAAATTGAAGGAGATTTTACAGTTGAATTACTATTCTATAGGATGAACGAGGCGCTTCAATAATTTGCTGGTATTTGGTCCATCAAGGGGAATATTATATAGTTTAGGTCGGAAGTAGGAAAGTTAGACCGAAAAGCGGAGAGGGGAGGAGTCTGTATAGAGAGGTCCCCCCCCCCCAACCAACAACGCGATGAAGTAGTGTACATGATCTAACAATGCTCACTGAGCTAGATTATAAGTTATAACTTTACCATCGTAGTCAATACGTAACTAAGTCAGCAAACTACCACTACTAAGGTAAACTTTTATTTGCCACTCATTTACCTGGAACTGGAAGAATAAGCAAAAATGATTTTTACCTTTTCTCATTCTGCTTCAGAATTATGGAAATGATTTTTCAATAGAAATGGATTTACAAAACAAACAACACGACTTTCTCTTACTGTAATTATTACTATTCAATTAAGAAAATCTGGTGTGAAAACTCACACAAGTTTCTCTTTCTCCTGTTCTCAAAATTATAACTGACAAATGTTATAGTTTGTGTACCAAATATAACGAAATTCGTCGAAAACTGAAAAAGCTGTTCAGTATAAGCGCACTTCCGGCTTACAATTTTCTTAAAACTTGGAATTTTGGCCATCTATTTATTTCTAATTAATTTTGTTTGGATGATAGAATTGTATAATCAGTTATGATACCACTTTAGGGGAAGCTGCAACCCCACCCCTCCCCTAAAACTGCCCTTACATGAATTTTCCAGAGAAATGTCTTAAATAAAAGATGTAGATCTTTGCATTTTTATTTTGTATACGAAGTTTCAAGAAAATCGTCGGAGTCATTTTTGAGAAAATCGCAAAAACGTAAAAAAAAAATAGTAAAGTGGTACTTCCGGTTGAAGAATATTGACACATAACGCACCGTCAGATCCCATGGTGATACCTAAACGTAATATCAAGTTTGAACTTTCTACGATTTTTCGTTTTTGAGCTATGCTGTTCAGATACATACTCACACACACACACACACACACAGACCATTTGCTAAAAAGCACTTTTTTGGACTCAGGGGACCTCAAAACGGATATTTCCGGAAATAACTCGATATCGAAAATTTGACACGATTACAATACTAGTGAACAAAGTTAGTTTTCACACAGTGTGAACTTTGCTCTGTGCAAGTCTGTGTTGTCACACTGTTTGAAAAACGCATCCTGAAGATGGGCGAACGCTCGAAACCGGTCGATGACCACAAAATAAAGCAGGCTACCACGAAAAATGTCTCTGACGATTTATTTTTACCCATTTCATACAGTAAAGAACCAATTTCTAAACACAAAATATTAATCAAAACAACTCTTTCAAAATGGGAAAATATCTGGAGTACAACAGCAAAAGGTTTTAATACCAAACTTTACTTCCCGACAATAACTTCAAGACAGAAGTGTGATGTAACAATCAGTTATAAACTCACTCAGATAATTAGCGACCATGGACATTTTAAATCTTATCTCCACAGGTTCAAAAATATTAAGTAGCCCAATGAATGATTGCGCAATAGCAAAGCCTAAACCACTCAATATCTCATAAATAACTGCACCAAATTAGATCATCTTCGAACATACCTCGTCAGAGAGATCATTATCCTTCATGGAGATGCTTGGCCTGTCCAGGACTACCAACAGCTAATTGGTAAAAAGTATCTCCCAGAGTTTACCAAATTTGCCATAAGTTAGTCTCCAACTTTAACTTAAAATTAGTAAATAATTTAAATTTGTTGTTTAATTTTGAAATATTTAAGAGCATTTTTATATTATTAGATCAACTTGATTATTAGATATTCAATTCTTTATTAATCTTTTATTTCATTTCATTTTATATTTTTTGTATAATTTACTTTTTCTGTTTATTTGATTATTTGAAATTGACGGCTGCACACTTAAATAATTATATTTCTTTGCATGTCCTCTTTTTTAACAGCCATCTCAAGTAAAATTTGCTTTATAAGTTCAGACACTGTAATAATATATTACAAAAATGTCTGTAAATAGAATACATGTCATATACTTATTTGTATGGAGCATGTAAAAATAAACTCTGTGGTGTTAGGGATACTCTCTCCAGGAAAAAACACATACGTACACACATACACATATGCAGACCATTCGCTAAAACAGTACTTCCCTGTGAAATCTATTCTTACTAGGAACTAAGAGAAAGAAAAAATGGTTTTTGCTAATTAGTCAGTGTACCTTTGTATGTTGAAGGTGGGGGGGGGGGGTGCAATCACGTTCAAAATTTGTGGAATTTCAAACATGATATTTCTCCATCATACGGAGTTTTGGTCAAAAAACGTTCAACCGGAAGGAAGTACACATTAACTGAATGGATTTTTCAGTTTGTTTTTGTTGCGTTTTTCATGGAAACGGCTCTAACAATTTCTTTCTATATTATACTTGTAATATTATTAACTACGTATGAAAAGCTACAGCTTTTATTTGAAATGTTTTTCTGGAAAAATTCATCTAAGAAGGGTTTTGGTGGAGGGGACCTCTAAAGCGCCATTTCGTTTTTATTATACGTCTCCATCATTTATATAATAATAATTCAAATTAATATTACCTTAAACTTTCGAATTGGAAGAAAATCAATTAACAGCAAGTACGGCATTACTGAAGATTTTTTTCTCTAATTTTTTGCGATTTTTTCCATACCACTGGATTTCATTAATCTTGGGATATTAACTATAAAAATAGTACCCTATCACTTTTTTGATTGAAATTGATTTTTTCCTGAGAAAATCTATTATGGAGGTTTCTGGAGGGAGGGAAGGTCATGATGTTCCCTCAAAAAACACAAATAACATTTAGTAATAATTATAATTCTGAAGTAAATTTGACCATTATAACTATGTAAACTGCAGTAAGACAAAGTAATGTGATTGTTTCACACACCAGTATTTTTATTTTAAACATTTCTACGGGAAAATTGATTTGATGGTAATCCTGGAGGATCTGTCATCCGTCTGGTTCGCTTCCATATTGTCGGCTTAATAATGAGGTAAATAAAAAAATCTCGTGTGAAACACTCACACAACTTTCTCTTAGTCCTGTTCTCAAAATTATAATTGACAAATTTTATAGTTTGTGTACCAAATTTAATGAAATTCGTCGAAAACTGAAAAAATTGTTCAGTAAAAGTGCACGTCCGGTTTACTAATTTTCTTAAAACTCGGAATTTCAGCCCACTATTTATTTCTAATTAATTTTGTTTGGATGATAGAATTGTATAATCAACTATGATAGCACTTTAGGAGGAAGCTCTAACCCCACCCCTCCCCTAAAAGTGCCCTTAAATAAATTTTCCCAGAAAAATGTTTTGAATAAAAGTTGTAGATCTTTGTATGTGTAGTTTATATAAAACGTTTCAAAGAAATGGTCGAAGCCATTTTTGAGAAAATCGCGAAAAAATGAAAAATGAAGTAAAGTGGTAAAGTAAACGCACTTCCGGTCATCCGATTTTTTTTCAACCTCGGAATTTCAACAACATATTTAATTCTAATTAAAATTATTTACATGACAGAAATGGATGGTAAACTGAAATAGCACTTTAAATGAAAACCTAACCCCAACCTTCCCCATAAGTGCCCTTAAATGAATTTTCCCGGCGAAATGTTTTAAATAAACGTTGTAGATCTTTGTATGTATAGTTGATATATCGAGGTTAGAAAAAAAGAGTCCGAACCATTTTTGACAAAATCGCAAAAACGTAAAAAAAAAAAACTAGTAAAGTGGTTCATCCGGTTGAGGAATTTTGACAGATAACGTACTGTCAGATCCCATTGTGATACCTAAACGGAATATCAAGTTTGAACTTTCTACGGTTTTTCGTTTTTGAGCTATGCTGTTCACATACTTGTACATACACATACACACACAGACCCAGACCATTTGCTAAAAACCACTTTTTTGGACTACTTCAGGGGACCTCAAAACGGATATTTCCGGTGAAAACTCGATATCGACAATTTGACACTATTATAGTACCTCCTCTTACTAGGAGATAGAGAAAGTAGTAAAAGAAAAAAAAAAAGAAAATGGCTGTTTTACAATAAAAAAAATTAATTTTGTATTATCTTCTGCTAATCTTTTTATTAATGTTTAAAACATAGCCAGCCCTATGATATGTGATTGACTATTGTAAGCCATCTTTCTGCCAGCTGTTGGATCCCTCGCTGAGATACAATTCCTTTCGGTTTGGAATCAATAAAATCCTACACTCTAGTTTCAACCTTGGTGGAGCTATTAAATTTTCTCACGCAATGAAAGTGTTCCATGAACCGAAACAAATGGTAGTCGGATGGAGCTAAGTCTGGACTATATAGGGTGGATGTCAAAAGAAGTTCAATGCCATCATGTTCTTCAATTTTTTTTTTTTGTTAGTCTGACGGAAGGTATGGTGTGGCCCGAGCGTTTTATTTACAAATATAATAATTTTTATTTAATGAAATAAAATAAAAAAGAAAATACTTTTTCTCAAAAGAAATATATAAATAAATAAATACTTTTCAAAAAAAAGAAAAACCTATATAAGACATAAGGTATATAAATTTTTAAGGGTAATTAAAGATAAAAACCCTGCGAAAATAAAAAATAAATAAAAAATTAAACCAAGCAAATCGGATTAAAGGCTTAAACCAAAAACGCCCGGAAAATATCGAGTAGAAAAACTGTTGTCCAATAAAACAGCTTTCTAGTTAAATGTCAGTAATTATTTACGCCTTGTTAAGTACATATATAAGTTAAAACATATATAAATATTTTATGAATTAAATAAAATTTTTAATTAACGTCACTTTATTAATTTATTTTTCCCAGTTTGTTAATATTTTTTTTAGCGTTTTATTGTGATTATTAATAAAGTGATGTTTGGACTCTTTTTCTGGGATAGGTTTGATTTTTTTTTTCTTTTACTGGATTGTAGCAGCAACCCACAACTAAACTTAACTGGAGAATCAGAGGACTTAATTTTCGGAGATATTAAGTCCAAAGTTGATCGTCTCCTATTAAGACCTCAGATCGTCTCCTATTAAGACCTTTGATGCCCCCTCTGTGATACCGGACAGGAAATGTCGGCATCTCATTTAGACACGTGTCCTTCTCTTGAGGATGTAAGAGAAAATTACAAAGATGACAACCGGTGGATACACCAGGCAAATTTATATTGGGCTGCAAGGGAGCGTATGGATAGTATCCAAGAAAACGCGATGACATAAGGAAAAAAAAAAAATTAAGACCTCAGATGGTCCGCTTTTACAAGTTTTTCCCACAGATTCTAAATGTCGAAGTTGAATACCATTCGCAATACTTAAATGGACGTGACAGGAGAGATAATGCACAGTTCATGAGGATGAAAGGTGGCGCCTCATTGTGGTTGTTACTGGAACAAAAGTCCATTTTTTGTGTGGCAAATATGTTGGCCATTGGTTCAATTAAATTAACCAAGAGTGTCGTGCTTGAGGGGAAATTTTGGATTGATTTTCTGACAAGATACTTTATCTATGACAGCAAGTTTCCTTAGGTGTTATTTTAGACTGCCAGTTGCGTTTTATTCCCCATATTAAAGAAATAAAAAGGAAGTCCAAAACGCTTACAGGGCAGCTTAGACACGTTACTCGTTAGGACTGGAGTCTTAAGAAGAGGACTGTCAAAATAATGTATAGAGGCGTATTACTCGCGCAGGTGTTGTATTGCTGTTATCTATGGGCCCACAAAGTTAGTGGTTCGGTTTTTCAGAGACATGTCTCTGCGACCCAAAGGTCTATTTTGCTACTTATGGGTAGTTTTAGTCGCACAGTGTCAACCGAGGCTTTACAAGTTCTGACAGGTTGTCTTCCCCTGGACTTAGAGATTATTCAAGCGGCCTTAAAATATTTCTTGAGAAAAGGTGAAGCAGTGAGCCTGGGTGGCATTACTGTGGAACCTTTCCCAGAGGTGGACGCTAGCAATGATTATATGATTTGGCTGAGAAATAGTAGGATAACAAAAATTAAACAAGATCTTTTGGACATATGGAAAGCCCGCTGGGCGAGTTCTGTGAAGGGAAGGACAACTTATAGGTATCTTCCGGACGCGACGGCTGGTCATAGAATAGTCCCAACGGATTTTTCATATGCTGTCTCCAGACTTGTAACCAGGCATGGGCAGATAAATGAAAGTGGTTTAGAATGGGGCTGGTGAGTGAGGGTCGATGTCGCTGTGGCGAAGAGGAGGCCGCTCTACACATAGTTTTAGACTGTGAGCTCTATGAAGATCTCCGCACAAACTTGTGGCGAGGAATTGGATTTCATGTTAACCTTAGTAATGACACTCTGCCCTTGCTTCTGGAAAATGAGACGGCATATAATGCCTTCAAAATGTTTGCGGAATCTGCTCTGCCGCGGCGTATGTCCTGGGGTCTTTCCCTTGGGTAGGCGGAGTAAATGTTTTGTGTGATAGTAATTTATTGCTTGTCTGTAGTCTGTGTGCGTTAGATTCGGGTAGCTGTAGAATTTTAGATGACCTCTCAGGAATATCGAGTACTGAGAGGTTCCTTAGTTAGTGTTGTATGGATGTGCACGGTATGACTGTATGTATTGACTGTGTGAGGTTTGTATGTGTACTAGGTTATATTGTGGTTAGTCTAGGATGCTTTAGTTTTTATGATCGCTTATGTGCACTTTTGAGTGCCCATCCCTCGTTTATTTAGTGATTATGTATGTATAGAAATAGTTCTGTTTATAGTAAAGTCGATTGCGATGGATGAATAGTTTGCGGGCTGGGATGAGCGCGAGTTCAGGTACGCCCTATAGTGTGTTTTGATAAAAAAGAAGATAGAGCAAGTTTCCTTTACAGTAACTCTGACCGGTTTAGGTTATTTTGTATCCAATAGTCAAGAGTCTGATTCATCCAGTTGTGTAGAGACATTGACTTTCACTAACGAACCACACACTCGAACTTAATAAACCAGAATCTGAACGATGGAGGAAAATCCGAATCCTTTCTGAACTATGAAAACAAACAATACTTTGGCGGATAAAATACTAGATGTTAGCCAGCAGTTTGAGTTCAAGTTCAAGTTAAACCAAACTAGAACTTTTCCACAAACTCTCGACAAGAAATTTTTCTGAAGGGAGAAAAGTTTCATGTGAAAATGATTCGTCTATATTCGAATACTTAGCTCTATAAAATTAAAGAAACTGTTTGGAGCCGTTTTAGAAACAGTCTCGCGAATATCGTAAAAACAGTCTATTCAGTAAAATCGCACTTCGGTTAACCGATTTCATTCGAATACGTAATTTCGTATTTACGTAACAACCATACATAGTATTGAAATAACATACATAACTTACAGGAAAACTTAATCGGGAAAAATTATTAAAAAAAAAAATCAATAAAGATATAATTCCGGATTTTGACAAAACCTCTGTTTTAGTTTCTCAGAGAATATAAAAAGTATTTTTCACTAAGAATTTACCTCTATCTGCTCTAAATTATTTGGTGCTCTTGAAAGTATTAATGCAATATAATAGACTGTAGAAACAAAATGGTGGTTCTATTTAAATAGAAATTTTATTCTCGTGTATTCAGTGCATACGTACATAACATTATGCATGAATATTAAATTGTACAAAGAGATAACATATCATATGTACTTTGTATATGAATATGAGAAGAATATGTTGTAAAAGACTTTATATCTATATCTACATATAACTTTGTAATATAATACGACTTTTAACATTTTGTATTTCCAAAAATGTTCAGCGCTTTTTTTACTTTCCCTAATAAAACTAGATGAGAAATATTTATTTAGTTTTAACAATAAGTATTTGTAAATATTGAAGAGGGTTCTGTGTGGGGTTGTTTAATACTTCGAAAAGGGTAAAATACTTCGATCATGACAGATTTCCGATATTGTCATTGTCTATGGGTGTATGGTCGGCTGAGTGGAGGGATCCACCAGTTTATTGGCAGATTGATGGCATATAGGAGCCACAATAGGGTTTTTTAATGTCAATAAGTTGGACACACAATTTTAATATCAATTAAAAAAAAAAAAAAAATCTGTGTGGAACACTCGCAAGACTTTGTCTAACTCCTTTTAATACAGTTATAAATAAAATAACATATTTATAAATAAAAAAAAATTAAATTTTTAAATTTTAAATGTCACTCACATATAAATATACTAATCGAGGCAGATAGAGAATATTACAATGTAGAGGGCGCCATTAATATTGAACAAATACATTTGAATTTTTGTCGCCAATCCCTAAGAAACAACTAAAAACAACAATTATTCCAGAATAAAGTGGCAAACAAAAGTGATAGTTCTGTATCTAGGCAATTAGTATTCCTTTATTAAAGAAAATCTTTATAGTCATTATGGAGAAAATCCTTAAAACCTCAAAAACCTAATCTGTAAAAAACATAATTCCGATTAACCGATTTTCTACCAATTTGGAATTCTAGCAATGGTTCTTTCTAATGCACGGAGTATAAGTGGTTAGAAATCATACATTTTACTAAGATGGTACTTTATAGGAAAGCTTAACCCTATTATTCCCACAGAATCCATACAGATAATCCATTTTTCAGGTAAAAGTTATCGAAAGCAAAACTAATGGATAATTTATTATTTATGTTATTAATATTTTTTTAACATCAGATTGTGATGTGATGGCAAGAAGAAGAAAGAAGATATGATTTTAAATAAATCTAAAATTTATTACTAGTGGTTGGAAAATGGAAAAGGATCCAGCCAGCCGTTATCTGCAGGTCAAGAACCGCGGCAAAACCCCTTCAAACAGGGGTCAATATACAGTCAAGAGAACCGCGGCAAACCCTTCTTTGTATTTCCTTCTTACAAGGGTCAACGTACACTCAAGATGCCACCTGGCCACCATCTGTTAACAAAGCGTCGCCACTCCGGCCAAAACAGCCTTTGTTAACTACCGACCTCCCCTAGGGTCAATATACTACGAGAGATGCCTTAGTGTGGCACGCACTTACACATCAGCCGATGTGTGAGTGATGCAAATATAAACGTCGCCCCACTGGAGTTCCCGATCAGCTAAGTGCATGCAATCAATGAGTTAAGTGCGAGTCATCAAGCAGTTAAATTCGAGTAATCAATCAGTAAGTACGAGTTACAGATCAGTTAAGTGCGAGCCATCCATCAGTCAAGTACGGGTCATCCATCAGTTAAGTACGAGTTATAGATCAGTTAAGTTCGCGTCATCATCAGTTAAGTGCGAGTCATCAAGCAGTTAAGTTCGAGCAATCAATCAGTTAAGTTCCAGTACGAAGGAAGTTCACATCAGTTCCACACATCGCGAGCGCGTCCCTATTTAAGGTTTTAACACTACTTCTTTAGTAATTTATATCCATTTCATAATTCTTATATTCATTTACAATTGTGCATCTTAGTTTATCTATTTCAATACACTTTAAATTATTTGTTAAAATATAGTTTATTTTCATAAATCAGTAGTTCGTATTTCGTATACCAATTCTCTAATCTCTTTAACTAACAAGACTTACTCGTCACTTCGACTTCCGGTATCCATAAAACGATACCAATACATCTGGTTCCTGACCTGCAGGTAGCGGTTGGCTGGATCCTTTTCCATTTTCCAACCACTAGTTATAATTTTTAGATTTATTGAAAATTATATCTTCTTTCTTCTTCTTGCCATCACATCACAAGATGAAAAGTTTTACATCAATTCCTGATTTCTAAATAAAGTTTTGACCAATTAAATTGTGTAGGCGTTATAAAAACCAACCAACGTGGGTTTCTTGTATAATAAAAACGAAAGTCCTGGGGAAAAAAGGTAATTATTTTATAGAAGGATTTTTTTTTTTTTTTTTTAAAGGGGGGAGCATCATTTGTATTTTTTTCTCTCACTTTGGAAAAAATGAGTTTTTTACAACTGAAGGATGCACAAAAATAAAAATAAAATGATATTCAAATAAACTGAAAAATTGAGGTGGCAGTGGCTTTTTAATGTTTTTTCCTCAGTAATAATATTTTCTAATACTAAGGTAGATCTATGCACATCTGCATTGGACGGCAATTTTTTACTTGAATATTACGTTCCTCATCGCCAAATCTTCTGACATTTATAACCAAGTTTCGCTAACTCTTCACTTAGCTTTTATTTTTTTACTTTTTCTTAAATAAGAGGAAATATGTATTGTGGCCGTGTGTAATCGAACGTCAGTACGCAAAAAGTTTTTCAGTGAATGGCCTATATATGTTCGTGCAATGTACGAGTATGTATGTGTCTCTGCATGCATAAAATACGAAAAATCGCAGAAAGCTCAAACATACTATTCCGTTTAGGTGCTTAACACCGCATCTGACAGGAAGCAAAATCCATCAACCGGAAGTGTGACTATACTGATTTTGTTTGCTGTCTCCAAACTGTTAGAGAAATTATTGCGATCGTGCCAGATTTTGGAAATTGAGTTTTCACCGGAAATACACGTTTAAGGTCTTCTGAGTCTAAAAAAAAGGTTTTTAGAAAATGGTCTGTGTGTGTGTGTGTGTGAACAGAATAACTCAAAAAAGAAACGTTGCAGATCTAGCTCAACTAGCTGGTATTCCGTTTAAGTACTACCCACCGCGATAGACACAAACATTTCGAGCAAAATTCATCAACAGGAAGTGCCATTTTACTGAATGGTTTTTTGGTTTTTTATGATTTTCTCGAAAACGGCTTCAAAGATTTTCTATTCTTTTGACATATAAACTATACATACAAAGAGCTACAACTTTTATTTGTAACATTTCTCCGGGAAAATTCCTTTAAGGGCACTTGTGGTGGAGGGTGCGGTTACGGTTCTCTAAAGTGCTATTCAAGATAATTACACAATTCTCTCATCTAAATAATATTAATAAAAATTAAATATGTTGTCGAAATCTCGAGTTTGAAGAAAATCGGATGACCGGAAGTGCGCTTTACTGAAGGTAGTATTTAATTATTTTGTATTTTTCTCAAAAACGGCTCCAACCATTAATTATTTATTTGTTTGAACGTATAATATTAACTACACATACAATGAGCTACTACTTTTATTTGGAACATTTCTTTGGGGAAATTTATTTAAGGGCACTTTTGGGGGAGTGGTGGGGGTTATGGTTCCCTCTAAAGTGCTATTTCAGTTTAGTACACAATTCTATCATATTAATATATTAAATAATATTAATTATAATTAAATATGTTGTCAAAATCCCGAGTTTGAAGAAAATCGGATGACCGGATACTGAATAGGTTTTTCAGTTATTTGTGATTTTCTCAATAAAAATGCCGACGGATTTAAACACTAATAAGCATTGTAAGTGTAAAGAAAATTTGCAACGAGTTTCTTTACACTTCTGACGTCATACACAAATACCTATAACTTTTTTATTTGAAACATTTTCCTAGGAACAGTAGCGTTATGCTTTCCTGTAAAGTACCATTTCAGTATAATAAAACGAGAAAATGCCAAAAAACTCAATTCTAAATAACCGATTCTATAAAAATCATACTTCCGGTTAACGATTAACTTCAAATTTCAAATTCTATCAACGCTTCTAATGTGAATTAATATTATGAAGGTGGGAAAAACCATATATTTTTACTGAAGTGCTACTTTACAGGGAAGCATAACGCTACTGTTTCCTCAAAACACTGTTCTCGTGAAAATATTTTAAATAAAAGTGAAAGCTTATTATGTGTGTAGATAGAATGCGAAGTTTAAAGAAAATCGTTGAAGCAATTTTACAAGAAAAGCAAGAAAAATTGAAGAAAAAAAAAACAGTAAAGTCGCTCTTGCAGTTTTATTTATTTATTTTTTTTATTTTTTATTTTTATTTTTTTTAGATTGCCGGAAATCTTGATATCTGATGCGGTGGAGTATTTAAACGGAATAACAAATTTAAACTTCCTGCGATTTTTTGTTTTTGAAATTTTCCGTTAACAAACATACAAATACGCACACACAACAGATATACGAGGCCGTTGGCTAAAAACACTTTTTTTCGTGTTAAGGGGATCCCAAAACATGTTTCCGGTGAAACTCAGTTTCAAAAATCTAACACGATCGCAACATTTCCTATTATTAGGAGTAAGAAAAAGTAAAAATCAAAAAACCTATTCCTTAAATTACCACTTTTGGTTAATTTATTTTCTTTAAACTTGGAATTCTAGTAACGCTTATAAAATACTTTAATATTACGTATATACGTGGCAGAACTATATATTTGATAAAAATCCTGTATAATCATCTTCATGTAATAATAATAGTATAAGAAATGTAAATAAAAGCATTATTATAGCGATTTTTAAACAATTCGCGATAAAATAGTCAGTGTAGTCTCACTTCCGTTTGTTGGCTTTTAAACGAAATGTTATTGTCGGTCTGATGGTGACACCAAAAACGGAATATCCATCAAATTTGAGCTTCTTGCGAATGACAAAGACGTCAAAACATGTATTAAAAATTTCCGATGATTATGTCATTTCGAAAATTTGATATAATCCCAGTATTTTCACTTACAGTTTTTATAAAGTAAATCCATTCATAATTATTATGAAGAAAAAAATGGCATCTGATATTTGACTTTTTTTTTTTTTTTATAATATATATATAAAGTGTTATTTTATATGGTGTAGAGATGAATCGACGACGGGAAAGGACTTTGGTCATAATATGAACTTTAAATGTCGATACCTTTATCAATATTGTACTTTGATATATTTATATCTCTCATAGTAAGGAAGATATTTTAATATTAATGTAATAAAAAAAACTTTTGATATATTTTCTTGGAAAAACCCTTACCAACTTTAATATATAAAACAAGTTTGTCAGAGTTCTTATAGTAAAGTAATGATATTTGATATATGTCGATGTCTGAATAATGGTATCGAATTTGTTATCAAAACAAATGTTTATGAAAGTTCAGTTTTTATAGAATTCTCCTTAGAATGTGTATTTCTGCCCGAACTTTACAAAGTTCAAAGAATATCAAATTGCAATGAACTTTATACTTTATATTTGTTTAAAATGATATTTTTTCCCCCCTCAACACTCACCAAACTCCACAATAAACAAGGAAGAATTCATGATCTTAGATAAGGAATTGATAAAGAAAATCTCTAAAATTTAGAGTCGCTAAAATTTCTATAGAATGCTTCCAAAAATGTCCGTATTGAAATGGGAGAGACCTTAAAGTAAAATGTTTAAATATCTGTAAATAATTATCCTTCTTTTAAAAAAATTATTATTTTCAATTGTAATATTGTGATAAAGGTGAAATATTTATCATCAACAACACAATCAACGCTCGAAACAATAAAAAAATTAGGCTGCTGGGAGGTTCTACCATATTCGTTTTTTTCATCTCGGATATTACGCCATCAAATGTCTTTTTGTTTGGTATCCTCAAAGAGTCATTATATAGTGTCAAGTTTCATAGCAAAGAAGAAGTGAAACAGATAATTTGCAACAACACCTGTTCCGAACTATGGTGTGGTGAACTCGCCTGTATGCCCACTTTGCAGCGAAACAGATAGGACTGCGGGTCATACCTTTCGATGTGCTAGTTTTTACAAAGAGAGTAGTCGACTTTTTTAATTGTATTTATAAATCAAATATTTATTGGGTAGTTCGAAAGAGATTGGCAGAAATGCCTCCATCGGCTTAGTAAAAAAAAAATATAATAATTTGCAAAACTAGCTCCACACTTCAACAATATAAGTATTTTTTATTGTCTACTTAGAAAAAAAAGACAGGGAAATGGGAGGGTTATAGAAATGTATTTGGGAGATCGAATAATTCGTAAATTCTGAAATTCATATAATTCACTAAACTAAAACTAGACCATGTTTCTCTTTACGTACTGAATAACTAATTAATATACACAAAAAATCTGGTGTGAAACACACACAACTTTCTCTTACTCCAGTTCTCAAAATTATAATTGACAGATTTTATAGTTAATGCACCAAATTTAATGAAATCCGCGAAAACTGAAAAAAAAAAAACTGTTCAGTAAAAGCGCAATTCCGGTTACTAATTTTCTTGAAGCTAGGAATTTTGGCCATCTATTTAATTCTAATTAACATTATTAACACGGCAAAATTATCTAATAAAGAGAAATAGCGCTTTATATGAAAACCTAACCCCACCTCTCCCCTAAAAGTGCCATTAAATGAATTTTCCCAGAGAAATATTTCAAAGCAAAGTTGTACATCTTTGTATGTTTAGTTTATATACGTATTTTCAAGAAAATTATCGGAGCCATTTTTGAGAAAATCGCAAAAAAGTAAAAAAAAAAAAAAAATAGTAAAGTGGTACTGTACTTCCGGTTAAGGAATTTTAACAGATAACTAATATTTTGGGATACTGTCGGTTCTCATGGTGATACCCAAAAGGAATATCAAGTTTGAACTTTCTACGGTATTTCGTTTTTGAGCTGTGTTGTTCACATACATACACACGAACTCGAGTCGTACACACACATACACACCATTGCTAAAAACCACTTTTTTCTACTCAGTGAACCTCAAAACCGATATTTCGAAAATTTCACACGATTATAATACTTCCTCTTACTAAGGAGTAAGAGAAAGTAAAACTGAGCTGTTTTGTGTCATGTTTTGAAATGCGTTAATATTTTAAATTAAATTTTCAAGCTGATTGGTCCATTTGACACAAAAGTTTCTAGTGAATGTTAATAGGGGTAAATCCCCACCCAGAAGGTTGATCATAGATGGCCTGCCATGCAAGAATGTTCATGCCAAATAATTATTTTAACAACTTAATTTATTTATCAAAGTGCAACACATACAGGCAAGGTTGGTTTAGTATAAACCTAGATAAAGTTAGGTGTTTTTGTTTTTCTTTAATTCACGGGGCATCAACTTCTATGGTCATTGGCGCCCAGAGCCTCCGGACAGTGTTCTCTCGATACAGACAACACTGTCCATCACCGGACAGTGAATGTAGAGATTCCTAGGAAGGTTAGATGTTTTGGTTTGTGTATTTATATCAATCCATTTTTTTTAAATAATAATTTAGAATATAATTCTGTGTTTAAGTCTACTGATTTAGTTTAAGTAATAATACTTTCAAAAATGATAAGAACGAAATAGCCTATCAAATAATCGTCCACCAAAAACATTTACAGAATCTGTAAGAAATTTTAGAGAACAAAAAACGACAAGTATAAGAAGAACATGGTCTCTCAACGTCAAAACAATCATACCAAATTTGATTGATGCAGAGGCTTAAATCTATTGAGTATTATCGCTAAAGTTCGAGGAGTTGATCAAACTGATGAAGATATTAGATGAACCAGATTGAATATTTAAATTCATTGAACATTCCAGGGTTCCCTATATACAAATTACAATTAAAAGTAGGGTATATTTTAGTAATCCAAGTATTAGGAATCGTATATAATATGGTACGCGATTACAAACAGTGAAATGGCCGGTATGACTGGTGATCATGCAGGAGAAGTCGTTTTTATTAAAGGCAATAAATTACAAGCAGACAATAATTACCTATAGTTTTAGCATTTGCTATAACTATTAATAAGTCTTAAGGACAGGGTTTTGATCGTGTTAGACTATATGTAGATAGACCTTATTCAGCCACGGACAACTATATGCGTTGTCGATATGTCGTTCAAAATAAGAAATAATAATAAATCAACTTCTGAAACTATTCAAAACTTTGCTTGGAAACAAGTTTTATAAATAACTTTTGTTATTAGTTTGTTTTATTTCTTCTTTCATTTTTTTTTTTTTGACAGGCCTCCAACCGACGGGGTTGGGCGCTGAAGGCGTCATGGGGCGGAGCCTCTATAATATATATAAAATTATTTATTTATTTATTTATAAGGAAAGAAGATTGACTAACAATTCATTCAGATTGGGTTAGTTCGTAGTTAGTTCATTAATCTGAATAATATGAATATTGAGGAACCCATAGAAATACCCACGGGTTTATTATCTGTTAACTGACAATTTGGAGGCCTAGAATTGCTGTGGCAGCCATTCCTAATCCACTTCAAATTATATAATATACATACATTATATATAAACGTAACACCTGAATACATACATAATGATAATAATGGTTGATAATTTACAGAACATTATTGCTATAATTATGGCAGTAAATTTTGATTGGTCAACAAGTCTGAATAAATATGAGGGAGGCCATTCAACATTCTGTATTATATGAATCTCACAATTTATCCCATTTAGAGAATATCTACATACGTTTATTGCTCCCATCTCGCTACTAGTTTTGTTTTATGCGAGCATAAAAATTATTTGTCTTATAATATGAGCTAGATGAAACGTGACGTCACAAAATGACTTGAAGGGACGATATGAAAAGAAATGTAATGATGTAAGATCTGGGGGGGGGGGGGCTGTATATTGATGTGATAGAACTACCCAGCATTTTTGGTTTCAAAAAGACTCGCTTGTCTTCTTGAATACGAGATTAAACCGATGGAATTGAAAAAAACTGCCATTGGACACTTTGAACTTTGCAAAATACACATACTTGTTCGACCATAGTTTTAATCGATCAACAGAAATATTCATATTATTTATATTTCATAAAAGCATATCATTAAACGCTGTACTCCCAAAATGCAGATTACTAGGAGACTGTGGCAGTAATAGAGATGATGTTTAATGAAAACAATAGTCGAAACTGTTGTTTTCAACTGAAGAAGGTGAATTGATTATTCCGAAAATATTATATGTATATTTTTATTTATACATATTTCTTAAAAATCTATATGATTAAAATATAAATTAATACAAATATTAACAATATAAAATTAAATCATCAATAATCATACACATTTGGCCAATATCATCAGTTTATGAGATTGTTTATACGTATATAATCAATAATCTATTTGATCAATTGCATTCCATAATTATGACATCAGTTGTACTATTGATCAAATCTTAATATAATCCCCATTCAAACTGTTTAATTGAAATTAACGTTTCATTGTCTTTAATTGAATTCAATTTTGTTTAATTATAATTTTAATTAAATTTATTTTATTTTATTTTTACCTATTAGCAGAAATTAATTTTAATATTACAAACAATTTACATTTCAGTTAATTGGTGGGGATCCCCTAATTACAAAAGTGGCATTTATTTAGGCCAAATATTAGCTGACCGATTTTGCTCATTAATGTCACATTATCTTCATACATTATGCAATATACAGGGTGTCTCATTTAAACGGGCCACTTCTAAAATAACTCTTAAACGAAGCAAGATATTTAAAAAGTGAACATAACGTTTGTTGAAGTTTATGATGGTGCTAACGTTTTTTTATTTTATTGCCGCCTTACACCTTAAATCGGTGATTGAAAGTTGCAGTTTCCTTTTGACCCCCACTTTTTACTACACTGTATTGAAAACTATTTAAAAAATGAAGAAAAATCCCGTTAATTTCACTTCAATATTTTGAACCGCTGCCGAGATATTCAACCATAAATATTAAATTTTAGTCGTTTTTTCCCTAATTTTCTGTTTCTCAAACTAAAATTAAATACAGATTTTCTTATTAGTTTCGAATAAATAGGAGAGTCCAAATGCTGATAAAATTAAAAGCTATTTTAAAACCATAAGGGACTTAAAAATCAGGTAAAACATCATTAAAACAAAATCATTTTCCAGTTTATTTACAGAAATCAATAAAACAATATTTCCTATTTATTAAAAATGACTTCCTCGGCTTAAACGGCATAAGCGCAATCGTTGCCCAACATATGAAGTTGCTAATCGTATCGTATCGGCCGGAATTGCTAAGCAGGTTTAGATTAAGTCTTCTCTAAGTGCTTCTGAAGTTGTTGGTTTCTTGGAATAGTTTTTATCTTTGAGGTATCCCCAAAGAAAAAATCAAGAGGGGTTAAATCTGGAGTTCTGGAAGGTCAGCTTACCGGTCCCTGTCTTCCGATCCTGCGTTTACTGAGCATCTCATTCTCTTCTCTCCTCGTCACTAAGGCACAGTGCTCGGCACAACCATCTTGTTGGAACCACATTCTTGTTCTGACATTCAATGGCACATCCTCCAGCAACTGTTGGTGAATAAAATTAGCATATTCTTGCCCATTTAAGGGTCCTGGCGGAAAGTTAGGGCCAATAGTTTTGTCTCCAACCTTCCCGCACCAAACATTAACGGACAGATATTCAGTAACCGCTGGATCGGGAGACAGGAACCGGTAAGCAGGCCTTCCAGATCGCTAGATTTAACTTCTCTTGATTTTCTTCTTTGGGGATATCTCAAAAAAAAAATGTATGCCAAGGAACCAACAACACCAGAAGCCCATAGAGAAGACTTAATCCAAACCTGCTTCATCATATGCTTGGGCTTAGCAACTTCATTGTTTGGGCAACAACTGCGCTTGTGCTGGTTAAGCCGAGGAAGTCATTTTGAATAAATGGGAAAATTATTTTATCAATTTTTGTAAATGAAGTGGAAAATTGTTGTTTTAATGATGTTTTACCTGATTTTTAAGTCCCTTACAGTTTTAAAATGGCTTTTAAGTTTTATCAGCATCTGAACTCTCCTATTTATTCGAAATTATAAGAAAATCCGTATTTAATTTTAGTTTATGAAACAGAAAAATAGGAAAAAAATGATTAAAATTTAATCTTTATGGTTGAATATCACGGCAACGGTTTGAAATATTGAAGTGAAATTAACGTTATTTTTCTTCATTTTTTAACAAGTTTTTAATACAGTAGTAAAATGTGGGGGTCAAAAGGAAATCGCCACTTTCAACCACCGATTGAAGGTGCAAGGCGGCAATTAAATCAAAAACATTAACATCATCATAAACTAGAGAGAAAATACATCAACAAACGTTATGTTCACTTTTTAGATATCTTGCTTCGTTTAAGAGTTATTTCAAAAGTTGCACGCTTAAATGGGACATCCTGTATATCTAATCTAAGAATCACGAGCGAATTATTTTAATTAAATTATTTAATTAATTTAAGGCAAATTACAGGTTAAAATATCAATCATTATTGCATCCACCAAAAATCGTCAGTTTGGTGTCTGTTCTACAGATCGTTTCGTGTCCTCTTCTAGACTATCTATTTCGTGTCCTAGAAAATAATCAAATAAAAGTGGCTTTTGTCACTCCACCCAATCACCCACCGGACACTATTATTCTTTTGTAAGTAACCATAAAACCACTTAAAACATAATATAAAAGTCAACACCTACAATACAATAAGAATTTATGTCTATCCTGGGAGCATAGAGTTGAAAGATAAATAATGTAACAATGGGTGGGGCCGAATACAGAAGGCCGTGGTGGTGGGGGTAGTCGTGTGTGAAGTGTTCACTAGAGTTAGCCCCTTGAAGTCCGTAAAAACAATTGATTTGTAGTAACAATGAGGGGGGCCCCGGAGGCTGGCTGGAGATTCATCAAGAAGCTTAGTTGGCACTTACACACATACACACACTCACAGAAATGACTAAGTTTTTAATATTGTAGTAAGAAAAGAAAATTTCTCTTGTTTCCAAGTGGGTCTTGGCAAAACTTTCTTCTATTTTCTTTTTTCTTATTCTAAAACTTTTATTAGTTAATTTTCTTTTCGCCTCTATTTCCTTTTTTTAACGGAAATTGTTCACTAGAGATTTTCTAATTTTAAATTTTTCATTTTTAACTAAAACAAACTATATCTTCATTTTTTTATATACACAACAAAATAATAGGTGTTTAAATATGAAAATCTATTGATTTTTTTAATTTATTTTTTAGTACTTTCTCTTACTCTTATTTTTGTAAGAGGAAGTATTTACGATCGAGTCAAATTTTCAACGTGAAGTTTTTCACCAGAAATACATGCTAGTGAGTGTATTCTGAATATGAAAAGAAGAATGTTTATTTTAGCGAAAACATTGAAAAATTTTGGATTCAATGAAAGTGTATGTGAAAGTGAATATGTGTTTAGCGATTTAGAGTGTCTGTTTAATAGTTCTGAAGGTTTTTTTCAGGTAGGATAACCTGCATGGTGATCTAGTACCTAATGTTAGCAACTTCTAGAAATGATTAATACTGGTTTCTATGTAAATTATTACTATCATTATGCTAATTGAACTAGAACGCTAGAAATAGTTTTTTTCATTATTCACTGCAATATTTCTAAGAACATTTTACAAATATAAGGTTTCATAATACTTAAGATTATAATATCATTTTACATTCGTACCACTTAATACTTTAAAGTTTAATAATGCGAAATAACGAATAAATATTATAACAATAAGGAAGAGAATGTATTTTGTTGACCATTATTAATGAAGAAAGAAGTTCTTCATCCTTTAAATTGTCCTCTAATTCTCTCTCTCTCTTTCTTTTTCTCCGTCTCTCTCTCATACACACAATTTCCTTTATATACTACATTTATCTCTAATTATTCCAGAGGGAGAGAAAATTGTAACACTTTACTTTACTACTACCCACAATACTGTAGGGAATATTATATATATATATATATATAATGAAAACCCATTTCCCCCAAACGGTAGACGTTTATACAGTTGGCAGAGATAAAGTTGTTGGAAAACTTACAACAATAGCGACCACTATTCACTATTATATTCTAAGATAAAATATTACAAACACTAATGAAAATAATAAATCGGGAATAAATCCAGGGAATATTTGGGTTCAATGATTTACAATAATAAAAACAGTTATAATAAAGACCGTTATTTAAATAAAATAAAATGGAATTATTGTTGTACAATAAACATAAAAATAAATCTGGTGTGAAATGTTCATACAACAATCTCTTACTCCTGTTTAATACAATTTAATAAAAAAATTGTACTTATAAGATGTAACGTTTATACAATGTTTAGTTGGGTTGGATTTGGAAAAAAAAGTGCAAAAGGATTATATCTGAAATGTAAAAGTATAAAGGATTCTATACCTGACAGAACTTGTGTCAAAATCAACAAATTTTGTACAGTTTAAATTTAAACATAACTGCCAGACGCCCTCACCAACCACCCACCAAACTCCCTGAAATAGATTTTCTTCAGAAAAATGTTCCAAATAAAAGTGATAAAGTTTATATCTGTTTAAAGTTTAAAGAAAACATCTGTAGCCGTTTTCTAGGAAAATTCTAAAAAAAATGAAAAATCTATTCAAGTAAAGTTGCATTCAACGGTTAACCGATTTTCTTCAAATTTAAATTTTCTATCAACGTATATTAATATTATGTAAGATTGTAAAACCATAATTTATAGGGGAGTGGCGCAGATTAGACGAAAACATTACGCTAATATACCTTCACAAATACGTTATGAAGAAATTTGGTGAGGATCGGTCAAGAAAAAAACATTCAATTATGTCAACGTACGTTTCGACAGAGTTTCCTGTCTTTACCAAAGTTTTAATGTCAAGGCAGAAATTATTTCTGAAGATAATTTCAGACAAGACTTAATTAATACTTAATAGTAACTTTTAATTTTCCTTTTTATGTTTCTGCGATGTAAGAAATGTGTATGTTTAAAAATTCTTCCACCACATCTTCACGACTTTCTATATATTAAAACCTTGATAATGATAAGAAACTCTGTCGAAAAGTTGGCGTAATTGAATGTCTTTTCTTGGACCTATCCTCACCAAATTTTTTCATAACATAATCCATCAACGATCAACAAATTCTCTTATCTTCAGAAATACGCTAGTAAAAAAAAACAATTTTCCCGGAGAAATACTTCAAATACAAGTGGTAAGTGTTTATGTATGTCGATAGTATGCGAAATTTGAAGAAGATCGTTGGAGTTTTCTTATTTGAGAAAATCGCGATAAACGGAAGTAAGTCGCACTTTCGGTCTGGTAGATTTCGCCCGATATCTTTGTGCAGATAGGAGGTGGTAATATCAGATGGTGGTAGTAACCTGGAATACTAGGTTTGAACTAGTTCAGATTTGGGGGGGGGGGTATTTTATTAAAACACACAAACACATATTATTCGAAAAAAAAAAATTTTCGCACCAAAGAACCTCAAAACAATAATTATTGCTAAGTTTTAATAACCAAATTTATAAAGGAATTATAGCTTAAAATAATTGACTATTCTCAAAGTAGATTTAAACGTTCTTAATGGTTCATCAAATTAAGGTAAGAGAATCTTATAATTTGATATAATTGGCTGTGTTTATTTGCCCCCAAATATCTTTTGAAATAACATCTAAGCAGATTAAGTCAGTTCAATAGAAGACTTAATTTAAATATGCTGCCAACAGTTTTTGTATCCTTTTCTTTGTTGTTGCTAATTCAGTAAATTTTTATTGTGAAATATAAACCTAACCTATGTTCACCTGTTAAGATGTAATAAAATTAATTAATTATTTGATTGAATTATATTTGTGTTTATTTGCTAGCTCAGATTATTTTTTTGAATTTTTCTTCTTTTTTTCAACGATTTTTGTTAACATCATATATCAATTAAAAACTTTTTTCAAATATATAAAATGTTCCTACGGCCATGACTTTGGCTACATCCATTCTACGTTCCCGCGGCCTAGTATCAAAAAGCCGCGCTGGGTCAGACGTTGTTCCTTTAGTTGGATATCACAGAAGGCAAGTGAGAACAATTTCAGATGCAAACAACTTCACCCCCACATAGAACTGATTTATTATTTTATATATTATATATTTTTTACTTTCTCTGACTAATTATAGTAAGAAGAGGAAGTAAGTATTGCAATCGTGCCAGAATTTCAAAATTGAGTTTTCACCGGAAATACACGTTCTAAGGTTTCATGAATTAAAAAAAAAATAGTTTTTAGAAAATGGTCTGTATATGTGTGTATGTGTGTTAGCAGAATATCTCAAAAACGAAAAGATGCAGGAAGCTGTAATCTGATATTCCGTTTAGGTACTACCACCGCATCTGACATGAAAATTTCGGGCAAACTCCATCAACCGGAAGTCCCACTTTACTGAATTTTTTTTTTTTTTTTTTTAGTTTTTTGTGATTTTCCCAAAAATAGCTCCAACGAGCTATTTTTTTTTAGTTTTTTTTTAAACTATATATCAACTACACGTTCAAAGAGCTACAACTTTTATTTGTAACATTTCTCCGGCAAAATTCATTTAAAGGCCTTGTGGGGGAGAGGTGGGTATATGGTTCCCTCTAAAGTGCTATTTCAGTTTATTAAACCATACTATCATCTAAATAATATTAATTACAATTAAATATATTGTCAAAATTCCGAGTTTGAAGAAAATCGATTGACCGGAAGTACGACTTTCCTGAATAGGTTTTTCAGTTTTTAGTAGTTTTCTCCATAAAAGTGCCGTCGATTTTAAACATTTCTAAGAATTATAAGGTGAAGAAAATTTGCCATTACACAGTAAGAGAAAGTCGTGTGATTGTTTCACACCAGATTTTTTTTTTTTTTTTTAATTTAAAAAGATTAAAAATAAAGTGATAGGCTTTTGCTTTTTTTAATTATTTGAAACTTTATTTCTGTCAGAGTGGAAAATATTAGGGAGATTTTGTGGGGAGGGGAAACTTTACCCCTAAACTGTCATTTCAGAAGGAAAAAGGGATATTTCTAGGAATTTAACAAAAATTCCTAGTTTAAAGAATGTTTGTCCTTTATAAATGAACTCATCATAGAAAGGGGGAATCGTGTAAGTGCTAAATATCAGATTTTATTATAGTTATTAATTGTTCTTATTATTTGGCCACTTTTATTTCAAATTCTTATTTTTTGGACCCTTTAAAATCACATGATTTGTGATCAATAAAAAAAAAACTTGTAGAATACCCAAAAGACTTTAATCGTTATAGATAATCTTTCAAAACCAACAATTCGGTAAACATCGATTAACCCGATAACCGGAAGTGTGGAGTAGGCTTTTGAGTTTTTTTTTTCTAATAATTTTCTCGAAAACATCAATAATGATTTCATTTAAAACTTGGGATTTTAACTGCCCAGATATGAACCAATCACTTTTATTTGTCACATTTTTCTGAACAAAAAAAAAAAAAATTGGTTTCAGAAAAATCTGAAACGTTAAAATTCAAATTTATTTGTATTTGGATATATAACTAGTCATATTTCTATATAAGTTGTTTTCAAATCTGTATATTTTGTGAATATTGTGTCATCGTGGCTTTCATAGCAGTGATGACATATAATCAATAGAGCCTGTACGGTCACGTTCACATCATACAGGATTTTAAGAAATGATTCACAGACAGGAAAAAAGAAAACTCACATTGCACTGAAAGTAACCAAAACAACTGTGATGCAAAAAAAAATTGTTTATTAATATCAAAACGTAATTAATTTGTAAAGTTTCGTAATTAGTAATTAATTTGAAAAAGTTTCTATTCAGATGCTAATATATTTATCGATTAAATTAGTTTGAGAAAGATTTTGTAATCGTTTCAACTTTAGAATTCTATCATAGCTCCCACAAGACAAAATAGCGCTGTCTAGTACACAATTCTTTATAACAAACACTTTACCCGGAATTAGCAGATCAAAATTATGATATTCCTAAAATTGAAATATAGATACAATATTAGCTACAATTTTAAGATTTGTTACAGTCTGAATCATTTTGAAAATAAATTATCGTATCCAAAACAAATTACAAATTACATAAAAGCAACAACAAAATTTATTATTATGAATTTAGTTTTGGTGGTTGGTTCCGCAGAGCTGGAAAGCATCAGAGTCATTTTCCGTGGTAGCCTGCTTCATTTTGTGGTCATCGACCGTGTGAACTGAAGCGGATCCGTGGGACCGTGTGAACCAAGTGTGTAAACTGAATTTGCTCTGTGCTAGTCTGTGTTGTCACACTGTCTGAAAAACGCATCCTGAAGATGGGCGTACGCCCGAAACCGGTCGATGACCACAAAATGAAGCAGGCTACCACGGAAAATGTCTCTGATGATTATGAATTCCCTCCCAAGACATAACTTAGTACTGTAGATAAACTTCAAGACGCACAGGTGATGCGGGTTTAGTATAGTCTATATAAGGAAAATTGTGATACTTGTTTGTACACACTGTGTTTTAGAATTTGCAGACTGAATATTTTGCACGAATATACAAAATTATCAAGTTCCTTGAATATGAAAGGGAAAAAAATCTGATGTGAAACACTCACACGACTTTCTCTTACTAAAATTTACATAGTTATAAAATTGACTAATTCTCATCAAACATATAATTCTCACTAGATTTAGTGGTCTTCAATTTTCAAGAATAGGAGAAAGTTAAACTTTATAAAACGATTTTGGGTGGGGGAGGCTAACTTCCTTTCCCTCAAAACTTCCCTTAAATGAATTTTCTCAGATAAACATGGTTAATATATCAAATTTAATGAAAAATCATCGGTATTTTTATGGAGAAAAATCGCATGATAACTGAAAAATAAAATAATTTTCAGTAAAATCTAAAGCACCTGAATAATGCTTAGTGATAATTCCGACATGTAAGAAAATTTTTTTCCTTTTTTTTTTTTCTAGTAATTCTTTTTCATTTATAAAAGATAATCTCATGAATTATTTTTAATTAGATAATAATTTACTTTCCTTTTTTTTTTTAATAATTATGACATTAATTAATGAGCAGAGTTTATATGCTTGACTTTTATTTCGTGTTTTTAATATTTGTTAGGAAATTAAAATAAATAATAAATTAGGCTTACAAGATTTCTTTTGTTTTTTTTGTTTTTTCAACCAAAAAGATTAAAAGGAAATTAAGTAAAATAAATATTATTAGAAAACACATTAGCTATCCAAACAGACGTGGAGAAAAATACTTGTAAAAAGGTGGCCCTAAAAGAGAGTAAATAATATTGTCAAAGAAGAATTTTCACTGTTTCTCTTTCACTAACTAAAGTACACAGTTCTAATAAAGAAAAACCAAGCTATGAAGTTAGAAGTTAAATACCAATTTTCCAGGTGGTAAATATTTATTTATTTTTTTTTTTTATTTATAATAAAATTACTAAATAAAGAAACAAATAGTGGTTTATTTGGTGCAAAAATAAAGAGAAATGTAATTTGTTCCATGATTTGTATACGCTTTAACAAAGTATTTTGACACGTTAAAATTTAACAAATTTTGGCATTATTATTATTTTAGCATTTTTATTATCAACTTTTTATTATTAAATAAAGGCAAATGTTTTCTTAAAAAAGAAAATAAGAAAACTACAGAAAAGAAAGCTTAAACAAAAGAAAAACAGACGAACTGACTGCTATAACATTGCAAGACTTTACTGCTTTATAGGATTACCGTCAATACAGGATTTTAAAAGAGTATCGATGTTTCAACTAGAAAGTATGAAACTTCCCTGAAGGACTTGGCTCCACCATTGGGTCACCTTGAAAATTATTCATATAAATTTATTTAAATGTTTACAACTGCAACAAGTAAAAGTATGAATTACAAAAAAAAATTCTGATGTGATACATTCACACAATTTTCTCTTACCCCAGTTTACAAAATTGTAATTGACAAATTTTATAATTAGTATACAAATTTAATTAAATTCGTCGGTTTTTTTATGGAGAAAATTGTAAAAAGTCAGTAACTGTTCAGAAAAAAACGCACTTCCGGTTCACTAATTTTCTTGAAACTCGGAATTTTGGTAATCTATTTTTTTTCTAATTAATTTCGTTTGGATGGTAGAATTTGTATAATAAAATAAGATAGCACTTTAGGAAAAAAAAACATAAACCCACCCCCTCCCAAAAACCCCTATAAATGACTTTAGGAGAAGAATGTTACAAATAAAAGATGTAGCTTTTTATATGTGTAATTCACATTTCAAGTTTAAAACAAACGGAGTCTTTTAGAGAAAATAGCAGAAAACTAAAATATACTTCTTAGTAACAACACACTTCCGGTCATCCGATTTTTTCAAACTCGATCTTTTTCAACAATATATTTATTTCTAATTAATATTATTTAGATGACAGGAATGTGTAATAAACTGAAATAGCATTTTAGAGAAAACCGTAACCCTACACCCCTCTCTCAAAAGTGCCCTAAAATGAATTTTTCCAGAAAAATGTTTAGCGGCCTCCTCACGGTCAATAATATTGTCAATATCAGTATTGACAATATAACCATCAATACTCGTGCTAACCAATCACAATACTTCATTATCTTACACGATCAATATTATTGAAGTAACGAAGTTTGTGATTGGTTAGCACGAGTATTGATGGTTATATTGTCAATACTAATATTGACAATATTATTGACCCTGTAGAGGCCGCTTTTCAATCAAAAGTTGTAGCTCGTTGTATGTGTAGTTGATGTTCCAAGTTTCAAGAAAATCGTTGAAGCCATTTTTGAGAAAATCGCAAAAAAGTAAAAAAAAAAAAATGGTAAATGGTACTTCCGGTTGAGGAATTTTTACAGATAACGTACTGTCAGATCCCATGGTGATACCTAAACGGAATATCAAGTTTGAACTTATTACGATTTTTCATTTTTAAGCTTCCATGCTGTTCACATACATACTCACACACAGACACCCACGCGCGCGCGCACACACACACACACTGACCCTTTTCTAAAAACCACTTTTTTGGACTCAGGGGACCTCAAAACGGATATTTCCGATGAAAACATGATATTGTAAATTTGACACGATTACAATATTTCCTCTTACTTGGAGTGAGAGAAAGTAAACAAAGCACGGCTATTAAGAATGATGCCCATTGATAATCACCATAACTTTTCCAGATATTTCTGGTGCCAATGACATTTCAATTTCGATTTCTTGAGAGGAATTGAACTTGAGGATCAGAAAGCGAGGAGAGATAACTGTGGAATTTCGCTAGGTCAGTGTTGAATGTGTTTACCTGGAACTTGATAAAAAAAAAAAAAATAAGCGGCTACGATGCGATAGGACAGGATTCTGGATTTTGAGGAGATTCTGTTAAGATTAGTTCTGTATTTTAGGTTCCTTAAAATTCTTCTATTTTTGCATCAACTGTTTCAAATCAATTTTGCTCGATAAACCACTTCCTGTATACATATATATTAATATATATTTCCATTACTGATTGAGCTTAAGCTTTTAGAATTTTTTTCCCTTTGTAGAAAGCAAAAAAAATTCTGGGGTGAAGCAGTTGACTTTCGCCCCAAGATATGTCAGACGACTTTTTCTTACTCCAATTATACAAGTTAATTAACAAATTATCTTTATAATTCTAACGTTTACAATGTTTTAGTTGGACTGGTCATTAAAAACAAGGTGTTAAGGAATTATAATTGTATACCTGAGCGTTCTTGTGTGGAGCCTTCTGTAAAAATTAAAAAGCTTAAAGTGCAGTTTAAATTTAAACCTAACTGACAGATCTCCAAAACCAAATTTGAAATAAAAGTCTTAGTATTTATCTGTGCATTGAGTATTTCAAGTCTAAAGAAAATCGTTTTAGCCGATTTCAAGAAAATTCCAAAAAAAAAATAAAGAAAACCTATTCTGTAAAGTCCCACTTCCGGTCAAACGGATTTCCTACAAATATGTAATTCTATCAATGCTTCCGATGTATAGTAATATTATGAAGGTGGTAAATCGATACATTGTACTGAAGTGGTACTTTAGAGGAAACCATCACGCTACTGAACAAAAATACATTTTCCCGGGAAAATGCTTCAAACAGAAGTGATCGGTATTGATGTGTGTAGATATGATTTTTCGATTTTTGGAGCTGCTTTTCGAGAAAAACTGGAAAAAAAAATCCCAGTTTCCACTGATAGATTTTGCCCAACATTTTCGTGTCAGGTGCGGTCGCAGTACTTAAGCTGAATACCAAGTTTTGAGCTTCCTACAATTTTTAGTTTTTGTTCCCCCCCCCCATACACAAAATCCATTCGCTAAAACAATTTCACATAATCAGGAGACCTCAAAACATGTAAACATTTCCGGTGAAAACTCAAATAAAAAGCTATTAACATGTATTTCTTTTTTAAATTAATAATTCTAGTCATTAGGAGAGTTGAGAAATTTAATTTTTACAATTCCACATAAGATTGTGCAATAGTGAATTCATTAAAAATAGAAAAAAAAAAGTATGTATACATAAACGTTATTTTGGTATGTATAGCTAAAGGTAAATTAGGAAAATAACTGAACCGTATAATGTTTCAAAGTAGCTAGGAAATACCTGACTTGATACCGGAGACCTTACAGTAGGGTGGGAAAAAAGATTTTCCTAAGGAATGTCATGGAGAGATCAATGGTGGAAAAGATTTATTAAAGCGGAAAAAAAAATTTCAAAAAATTTAGGTCAAACCTGTGACTTAGACTTGTGCACTTTTCTTTCTCTTGTCACTGGACAGTGATTACAATATAAAGGAAGGGAAAAATAAGAAAAAGGAAAATTCTAAAGCAAGTGCAGGTTATAAATCTAGAATATCATACACAGAAGGAACAGAAATATGGAACTGGTGACAAAAGTAAATAAACTTTTAGAGGAATATAATAAAAAAGAAATAAAATCGAAATTAGTTATACTGATTCTATATTAATTCGATATTATTGCTCTTCTAATTTAATCTAATCTGAAACTTGGTGCCTCCCTAAGGAAGTTCCATGAAGAGTATATTTTATTTTAACATCATGCATATTTCCAATGACTGAATTAATTTTCCATCCAGTTTATTTTTCAATAGAGAATATTCTCAACATAAACAAAAAAATAAAAAATGAGCTTAAACACTAATAGAAATTAATCACTTACCTTTCCCAAGACAGTCTTCTACCCGTGGAATCAGTTTGTGGTGATTGATTTAGAAATTTGGCTAATTTATGTAAAGCCGGTGTGGAAAGCCGTCCCTGGGGCAGTAGACTAGCACTACCACCACCTCCGCCTCCGCCACCGCTATCTTTTACACCACCGCCTCCAGTTTCCGGTGAACTCAGTCTATGATGGGCTAAATGACGTCTTGGATCTGTTTTGGATCAAACAAATATTATTAAGATTAGATTTTTTTAAGGTAAAAATTTGCCTGCCAAACCATCAAGGTTTGTTTTTTTTTTTGTTTTTTTCTACCTTGAAACTGATTAGCGCAGAAATTTTGAACTAGAAAAGCACCAACAAGCGTTCAAAACTGTGAATTAAGCCTACAAGTTATGTTATTTAGTTCATAGATAAATTTAGAAGGTTTATAAAATCAATAATATTTGAATTTTAATGAATTTAATTATCTTTTCGAGGAATTGTGTATGAAATTGATATTGATATAATTAATTAATAGTTATTTAGTTGACAAGTGAGTGAAGTGTAACATTTACACATTCGATTGAGGTTTACCCATACGAGCGCAAGCGACTCGTGTTGAACTGAGTGTTGTAAAAGTTCATTTAATTTAAGTAAATTACTTCTACAACAGTTAAAACAATTAAAAAAAAATCTGGTGTGAAACACTCACACAACTTTCTCTTACTCCTGTTCTCAAAATTATAATTGACAAATTATTGTCATAATACAAAATTTGTGTAGCAAATTTAACGAAATTCGTCGAAAACTGAAAAAACTGTTCAGCAAAAGCGCACTTCCGGTTTACTAAATTTCTTAAAACTCGGAATTTGGTTATCTACTTATTTCTAATTAATTTTGTGTGGATGGTAGAATTGTATAATCAACTGTGATAGCACTTTAGAGAAAAATATAACCGCACCCCTCCACAAAAAGTGCCCATAATGAATTTTCCCAGAGAAATTGTTTTAAATAAAACTTGTAGTCTTTACAAGTTTAGTTTAAACACGAAGTTTCAAGTAAATCGTCGGAGTCATTTTTGAGAAAATCGCAAAAAAGTAAAAAGTCCTACTAGTAAAGTGGTAGTTCCGGTTGAGGAATTTTGACAGATAACGTACTGTCAGATCCCATGGTGATACCTAAGCGGAATATCAAGTTTCAACTTTCGACGGTTTTTCGTTTTTGAGCTATGCAGTTCATATACATACATACATATACACACACACACACACACACACACACACAGACCATTTGCCAAAAACCCCTTTTTTGGGCTCAGGGGACCTCAAGACGGATATTTCCGGTGAAAACTCGATATCGAAAATTTGACACGATTACAATACTTCCTGTTACTAGGAGTAAGAGAAAGTAAAAAAAAAATCTGATGTGAAACGTTCACACGAAATTGAAATTGAATTTTTCCAAAAAAAAAAGAAGTGATTTTAGATTTTTGGAATTTATGATATTAAATTTCGAATGCTATATGTGGGGGTTGGTTCCATGTTATTAGCGCGCTTATCTGGTCTGCAATATGAACAGTTCGCTATGCGCCTGGTTTGGTGGGGTTAGCACTTGTCTTCCTGCCACCACTATATTAATGTTAGTACAAATTGGGTTTAATGAAGATCACCTCCACTAAGTGCACCCTCGGGAAGGCTCTTCTGTAGGGGAAGGTAACCCCAGAATCAAAGTCCCTGGTCGTTCAAGTTGTGGGGTTGTTTCATCGGGCCAGCTCCTTGGCAAACGGAAAAATATAACTAATGCTTTAAGTCCAAACAAACAAAAAGAATGACAATGTTATAATGAATACGGATTTTTGGAGTAGCAATGTACTGAATAATAGATAATTTTTTAATGGAATTGTTGACTGTATATTATTATTTGGAGCAGAAACATATGGACCTCTGGAAAGCTAATGGATGGAAACTCCTTGTTACATAAATGGATTTTCAGAGGAGAAATCTCCCCGAATCTCCAAATTGGAAATGAGAAGGATATAAAGGGAAATGATGCCGGCAAGAAATAATATTTTGGAACAAACAGGGAAAACAAGATTGAGTACTTTTGTTCACATTCACAGGATAGGTGAAGAAAGAATAGCAAAGCGGATGATGGAATCGGAAATGGACCGCAGAAGAAAGAAAGGATGACCCAAGAAAACTTGGTTAGATCTTCTAAACAAATCACTAAATGGGAATGGACTTTGTGCAGAGGATTCAGTGAAAGAAAATATTGAAGGAGATATTCAGTTGAGGAAAGTCTCAATGTAGGGGAAATTCCTAAAAAAAAAAAATGAGCAAAATTTTGAGTTTAAAAGAAAATTTGTGATGTTATATATAACTGTGTTAACCGGAGTATGAGAAAGTTTTGTGAGTGTTTCACTTCAGGCGTTTTTATTTCATTTCCATTTTCTTAGCCCCTACAGGTTGGGAAATATCGCACTGTATCTGTTACGGGAGGAGCACAATTTTAGATACTTTTCCCCGTTTCTCCAAATTCAACCAGCCTTTAAAAAAATAATTTGTATCTCCTTCAAACTTGATGGGGAGCGGGTAAAGGAGTTTTTCTATTTTTGTTGAAAAGAACTTGGCATAGAAATAGACTGTA